>SKCR01032910.1:0-224353 GCA_019454045.1 Zanthoxylum bungeanum
CAATACTAGCCTATTCCGCATTATCGATGTCCAGTCTCGATAATACTTCGGCTAGGGATATTTAATGATTAATCCTTCGGGGATTGATACTGTCTCATATCATCTCAATCCAGGAACTAATCATATGGACCTCTCTTCATTATACATCTATGGTGATCTAATCACAAATGATGAGAGTGCAATTTCCTTGTCACATAGTTAATTTGTACAGCAACACCGTGATCTGTACAAATAGTGACGCTATGGTCATATTATCAACACACTTGTGATTCTTAGACTTGAGATGCTATTGTGGGCACATAAGACATCTTCTACACTTAGACGGCAGTCACGTCACCGATCTATTTAGATCAGACCTCCGCCTGTTCGTTGGGTGTAGATAGATCCTCATGGTGTCCTATGTGTTCAAGATAGGATCCGTCAGTTCTGTGTATCAGAGCATAGGTAGTCCATATGATTAGCAATCAGATAAAACCATGGGCCCGTGGTAAAGTTTAGAAGCTAGTTCTAAACATTCTTTTTGAGATTGCTAATAGAATAGTCGACTGGATAATCCCGATATAGATTTGACGTTTACATCTATATCTCTGGGATTTATCCGGATACCTGTGACGGAGGAATTATACATTTGCGATGACCTCGACCTGTATGGTTCAGCGAGATTATCCGTGATCGTCATAATCTACGGGTGGATAGATTATGGACACGAAATTAGATTTTGTGACGGATATACCTGAACCTAGAGAGTCTCAATAATGAAACATACTCGTTGAGCACTAGAGCAACATAAATAAATAATATTGATTATTTATAAAAGTCGTTTAATGGTTTTAAACGCGCAAGATACATGCTAAAGAGACTAGATAGTCATTTGCCTAATTATTGTGTATTTACATTTAATACTTGATAATTTAAATACACATTAATTAATAGTCAAAATGAGTTATTTGACTTATTTCCTAAATGAATGTATATTTTTAATATTTAATGTAAATATTATACATATATTTAATATATTTGTATTTGATTAATTGATTAATTATTTATTGTTAAATGATTAAATTAATTAAAATATAAATATCTTATGTTAGGATATTTAAAGTAAATGACATTAGTTGCATTTGTTGACCAAAATAAATATCTAATAAAGTTGTTTATAAGATATTTGTCCAAGTTGACCAAATGAATTTGAAATGAAATTGAAATTAATTTCCTTGTTTTTGCCTTAGTCATTTTCGGCCAAAGGCCAAATGAAACAAGTATAAATTGATTTTCATTTCATGATACACTTAACCTAATACACTTTATCAAAATAAACACCATTGAAGAAACCTAAAGGAAGCTTGAGAAAGAAAGAAAGATTAAAGGAAAGCTTGATTTTAGTAAGTTTTTTCCAACTTACTATTAGTAAGGAAATTGTTCCTTAGGATCTAGGCTTCAATATATGATATCCTTAGGTTATTTCCTTCTTTTTTCTTTGTGGTTTTTGTTGATGGAAGTTTTGGTGAAGGTGTAAAGCATGTATGATGAAGGAAGTTTGTAACTAGTGTAGTTGTAAACATTCTTTTAAGGTTTATGAAACCATGTTGCTAATCTAGAGTTATTGACCCACTCTTAAATGACCTAGATTTGATCTTGAGTTGTTTCATTGTGTGTTGATACTTGGATTGGATGGAAGAATGATGATTGAAGTAATTGATTTAATGTATTTGGTCTAATTTGTCCAATTTGTGGAAATTGAAAAATTAGGGTTCTTAACTAATTCCAAATTTGGGGGTTTTCATATATGTTGTGTATTTATGTGTGTATATGATGCATATAAAGTTTCATGTTGATTGGATATCATTTGGATGTGTCTTGAAGCATGAAAGTGCAAAATGCACAAATTGAACCCAAGTGAGGCTCACGGCCTTGATAAGGAAAATTGGGGATTTTGGTTGCTTTGGTGTTTTGATGTTTTGAACATCATAAGTTCATCTTAGAAATGATTTAGAATCATTCAAAATTGATTGGATCAATTTCGGACTAAAAACAGACAAAATCAAAGCAAGGGTATTTCGGATTTCGGTAAATTCACTTAAAATTGTTTTATTGATTTATTTTCATAATTTGATTATTGGAATATTAAATAAATATGTTTATTTAATTAATCCGAGAAAAAGTTTTGAAATATGAAAATAGGATTTTCACCGCTTCCGCTGCGTTACCGGATTCACCCCCTAAATAACCCCTTCAACATCATCTCCACTATGACTGAAGTGATACTTCTGTCTTGACATCACACCCAATACACTACGACTCTCTGATAAACCCAGAAGTGGTGTACGCAGAACCGGTTAAAGCCCTGTACCACCAAGACCAAAGTCTATCGATTATCGTAAGTATAGCGATGTAAGTCTCAGGTTAAGACTATACACACCTACCTTGATTCGGCCTCCCATAGACACATAGTCATAATACCAATGGGATTCCGAGGGGTCTATCCAGAGCGAAGCTGTTTCCCGTACCATCGGTGAAACACGACCTCCTATCGCACTTGCATAAGTATCCGATACTTATATATATGAGAACTATGCCGTTGTGCCCTCACAACGCACACAAGTGCAATACTAGCCTATTCCGCATTATCGATGTCCAGTCTCGATAATACTCCGGCTATGGATATTTAATGATTAATCTTTCGGGACTGATACTGTCTCATATCATTCTCAGTCCGGAACTAATCACAGTGACCTCTGTTCATTTATATATCTATGGTGATCTAATCACAAATGATGAGAGTTCAATTTCCTTGTCACATAGTTAATTTGCTACAACAACACAATGATCTGTGCAAATAGTGACGCTATGGGTCATTTTGTCCAACACTTACATCACTAATACTTGCGACAATCAATATTATTTGGTTTTGGTCGTCCAGGGCTTTAACAGGTTCTGTTTACGCCTCTTCTGGGTATATTGAGAATCATAGTGTATTTTGTGTGATGTCAAGATGGAAGTATCACTTTAGTCATAAGGAGATGTTGGTCACGTAGGATAAGGAACTGGTACTCTTATATGCTGCAGCTATCGGGATAATATGACTAGGTCATGGTTATCCGATTATAGAGACTAGTTACCAGAGATCCGATATGTGCTTCGTACGGGGCAGACACAATTCTAGCCCCAGGCTTAGGATGTGACATCCGATACTGGATCGCAATACGCAATACTGGGTATACTACGCCTGATATAGATTACATATTCCTTTAAGAATATTTCTGGAGAATTGGGTAGGTACGGTGCTTTGCTGGAAGCCAACCATGTCTTGTAAATCGGTAAAAATATAGTACTAGGTACGTACGTGTTTGGATAGTCCGACGACATGATTTACTGCCAACATATCCGGGGATCTCATGGGTCCCTTCCCGAAGATTCACCGATGACGTATGACTCGAATATAATTAATCTGGGATTAATTATAAGAGAGAGAAAATTAATATAGGATTAATTACTGAGATTTTTATCTGGATAATAAAAATACTATTTAAAGAGAAAAAACGATTAATTTGGAATTAATCGATAAAATAATAGATTCGATATATTAAACGAAATTAGATTTCAACGCGAAATTAAAATTGGATTTTAATTCTGGCGAACGAATTAATTTAGAATTAATTCGCTAGCGACATGATGTAGTAATTTTGTTAGGCATAATTTTTTAATTAAATTTGATTTAATTACGTCGCAACGGAAAATTCGTTAATTCAGAATTAGCGAACCTGAGCCCGGGAATGTTTGCGGGACCACTCGTTTTTTGAATCAAGTGGGTCCCATAAGTCATGTCACGCATCACATCATTAGTCTTTCTTGTGATGGAAGTCACATAAACTTTGAGTGATGTGATGGATGTCACTTTTGTGAGTGATGTGAGTTGTTGGAAGGCTTTAATGCCTTGTACCTTTTTGAATTTGGTAATTTTGGTATAAGATTTTTGAAATCCAAATACAAAAAACCAACTCATCTTCTTCTCTCCTTCTTCCCTAACTCACGGCATTCTTACCGTTTTCTCTCTAAGTTCTTGGCTTGGCCGAGAACAAGAAGAAGCAAAAAGGAAAGATTTGTGGCAAATTTTTCAATGATGCTAGCACATCCAAGGGGTCAAACAAAGGTGATAGGGAAACCTATTCATGAGCTTGGAATCATTCACAAAGCTTGGAGCTTGGAGCACACAAAGAGGGGCTTGGCCGAATACATCACCCATGGAGGAAAAGCTTTGTGTTCATCGCATCCAAATGCTGATCAAAGTGAGTATTTCCGCAACTTTACTTTGATGTATTCACACGTTTCATATGCTTAATTGATCTTGGGATGACTTAGAAAACTCCAACAATGGTATCAGAGCCTTGATTAAGCATGAAATTGGAATTAGGGTTCTTAACTTTAAATTTGGGTAAAATTGATTTGAGCATGATGTGATGAAATTGTTTTCTTGAGTATGCTTGAATGATGATAACTTAGAGTTATGCATGATCAATTTGATGAAAATTGAATTGGATTAGATTTTCCCTAGTTTTTGGGCTTGGCCGAAAGTTGTGAGTGTCCTAATGTCATGGTGAATTTTGTTCTTTTGATCATTGGATGAATTGAAAGACTTGGGATAAATTGATTTAGGATTTAATTGGATTAAAATCGAAATCGGGTTTAAAATCCCCAAATTTCCGTGACCTATATAGCATGGAAATGAATTGATTTTTTTTGATTCAATAATGATGGACATGTGTTGATGATGATAAGCATGATTAATTATGTAAATTGCTATTTTGGAAATGTTAATTTGAATAATTAATTATGGCTAATACACTTGAAATAATTTAATTGTGATATTTGGAATATTGTGATTAAATTGGTTGGGCTAAATTGGAATTGGGCTTATAAAGTTATATTTGGGCTTAATGGGCTTGGTTGGGCCAAGTTTGGTTTAGGTTAATTTGTTGGATCCAATTGGGCCTAAAACCATTTCCATAAAGTCCAAATATGATTAAATGGGCCTTTAAATATTTTAATTGGGCCTAATGGGCCTAAATTGATTTTTGGCAAGGGGGTGATTCCTTATTGGGCTTTGGTTGCCAAAGTCCATGCCTTATAATTAATTGAAAGCCCATTCGACTTTAAATTAAATTGACATTGGATGTGTTAATTGGGCTTTGAGACCCGTTTAGATTAGATTTAGAATCTAAGTCGCAAAGGCTCATTAATAAAGTGTAATTATTTAATTTAGAATTAAATAAAGAATTAGTATTGAATACAAATTAAATTGGATTTAATATTGTAGTTTGATATAATTCAAGAATTCGTACTTTGAGTACTTATTCTTAAAACGAGTTGGACTCGCGCAAATCAAATCGTTGTTTGAACATTGGATGGTCATTAATTTCAGATTAATTAATTGGATTAGATTGATTGATAACATGCTTTGTGTGAATACATGGATGTGATGAATGAATAATGTATATCGGATGGATATTAGATGGGTGAGGGCAATTTTGGAAATTATTGTAATAAATTTAGAATTTATTAAATTGGACCTGCGTGTCCAGCCTATTACCTCTTGATTCTTTGTATTTCTCTTCTCACCTATTCCCCTCAATGTAAATGAGGTTTCTTTAGAAGTGTTATGTAATTGGGTAGAAGTAAGAATTGTGCTAGCGGGAGAGAGGAAAAAGAGAGAGATTTGTTCTAGGAACAAGTTATTTAAATATCCATCCACATATCATTATTAATTTATTTTCGTGCCTTATTATGCTTTTAGAATGCATGCTTAAGGGGTATGATGAGACCTAATCAAAGATAATTAATTGGTTTCCAATTACGCGAAAAACCCTTAACAAATATTAAGCGTTTTTCCTTCCATTGAATGATTCATTCTCAAGATCCAAGATTGGCACTGGTTTGTTGGCCAAAGTTAAGATATTTGTCCATCGCGGATGTGTTTGAATCATGAAAGTTTTTTTCCATATCGCATGTCTTGTGCAAGTTGTGATTTGTTGGCCAAACTCAAGATCACTTCTTGTCCATCGACATCGATTACGAAGCTTTCCAAGGTCAATGGGTCCCGCTTAACTGGAATCATTAAGTTTGTTGTGCCAAAGCCAAGGCTTAGTTGATTCAGAGGAAAAAAGGTTAGGGAATATATTTGATATATTAGATTTATTCTTAAATCTTAGAAGTACAAATTGCATAAGAAGTTATTTAGCTCGCGTATGTCAGAGGGTACATCTGTCGAGCACTAGGTGTCGCAGATGATTGCTGACATCGATCTGCTAGGTTAGCTGGGCATTACCTACGTGGCTGAGACTACCAAGATTTGATCTTATAGTCTCTACCCGAAAGCTGGGGCAGGTTCATTATGAACCAAGAGTAAAATCTTGGAGGTTGATGGCTATGCTCTAGGAAGAGAAGCCAGAGCTTCTAAAATAGGCAAAAGCAAAATCATCACAGTCTTTTTGGAAGACAATAGGACATATCCCAAGATGTCTGCCTAAACTGTAGCAAACGGGGTCACTGAGATGTGACTGCCGTATGGAAAAGGTAGACATGAAGGAAATGAAGGCTGGGCAAGGCTCGGCTTCAAGTATGTTTGTCATAAACATGTTCACTATTAGTTTCAAAATTGGATTTTGATACTAGATGTGGTACATAAGATATGTACTGATGTGCGGAATCTGTTGAAAGCATGAGACTAACTTCAGTTGAGATTTATCTGCGAGTCGGAAACGGGACGAGAGTCGCTGTTTTAACCGTAGAAACCTAAGTTTAGGAACTACCATTCAGGTATGTACTTAAATTAGGAAACTGTTATAATGTACCTAGTTTGACTAGAAATATTATCTCTATATCAGAGTATAATCCATTGCGGATATACCTTTATATTCTAGAACACTAAAGTGTTTTATTTTATAAAGATGATATTAAGATAAACACATTAGATGTGAATAACAATATTTATATTTTGAATATAAATGAATCTCAAACGTATGACATTACAAACAAATAGCTCATAAATCTGTTTAGACTTAAAAGTGGCATTGTTGTCTGGGACACATTAAACAAGACTCGTATATCCACACTTTCGAAGAGCGGATACTAGGAAGGATTTATCCTAATCAAATAATGTCTATGAATCTAGTTTATTAGGCAAAATGCCTAAAACACCTTTTACTTGGTAAAAGTACAAATGCCACCGATCTGTTAGCCCTCGTTCACAGTGACGTAAGTGGGCCCATATCTAGCTAGGCTAGAGGTGGATGTGAATACTTCGTAACCTTTACGGATGTGGCATCGCGTTGTGGTTATGTGTTTCTTATGAAACATAAATCGGAAACTTTTGATAGATTCAAAGAGTTTCGACATGAAGTAGACAGACAGATCAGCTAAAGTATTAAAACCGTCACGGTTAGACCATGGTGGAAAATACTTAAGCAATAAGTTTCTCGATTAGCTGAAAGAGTATAGTATTCTTTCACAGTGGACTCCTCCCGGAACACCTCAATTTGGCGATGTGTCCGTACAGAGAAACCGGATTTTGTTGGACATGATAAGGTTAATTAAGAGTCGCTCTGAGCTACCATTTCCTTCAAGGGATACGCATTTAACAGTGCAACACTTATTTTGAATAAGGTTCCATAAAAATCTATTAAACATACATCATATTAGATATGAACAGGAAAGAAACCAGGTTTTCTCATTCCTGAAGAATTGGGAATGCTAGACATATGTTTGGATGATACCAAACTAGAACCCAAATTGGATAAGTGCCTAATTTGTAGGTTATCCTAGGGTAAACAAAGTAATAATACTTATACAACTCACAAGAGAACAATGTAATTGTTGCTCGCCATGCGGTTTTCCTGAGAGGAATACCTATATGCAGTGGTAAGTGGGAGGAAAGTAAAACTCGATGAAAATCGGAGTAATACTGTTCAAGGCACCGATTCCTTAATGGAACACAAATAGTTCATCAGGGATGAAACTATACCAATAATCTTCAAATACACAAGAACCGCACAAGTCGGAGAGAGTCAGAAAACAACCTGGGAGGTATGGGTTTCTGATCTCACCTCATGTAGATGTCAATCTTATTGAGGAAGACAAACCGACTACGTATGAGGAAGTGATACAAGGTATCGACTCCATATTATAGCAAAGTGCCATGAAGTTAGAAATGGATTCCATGTATACCAACCAAGTTTGGACACTGGTTGATGTACTAGAAGACAATGTGCCTATTGGTACTGTATAAGTCTTCAAGGAAGACAAACATGGATGGCAACATACCAACGTACAAAGCTAGGCTTGTAGCGAAAAGGTATCGTTATCAACATTGTGTCGATTACGATGAACCCTTTTACTCGTTGCCATGGTTAAATCCATTTGGATAATGCTTGCTAATGATGCATGTTTCATTTATGAAAGTATGGAAAGCTGAACGTCAAAATCACTTTCCTTAATAGAAACCTTTTGGAGGATGTTTATAACATCCTGACGATTTTGTCGTACCAAAACAAGCAAACAAGGTTTGCAAGTTAAATTCGATCCATTTATGGATTGAAGCAAGCATTACGTTCTTGGAATTAGCATTTGATTGTCCTAACTATGATGATATATCATTTCTTAGAAATGATATTCCGATAAAACAATCGGTGAAAGCTTGGCTTTCATGAAAATTCTCCGTAGAATTCTTGGGAGAAACAACCTTTATTCTAGGAATAAGGATCTACTGGGATAGATATAAAAGTTGTTGGTACTCTCCGAGAAGTCGTACATTGAAATAAATGTACGCGACCTGGTGTCTCATATGCTTTGAGCATATGGAGTCACAATCAGGAAAATCCAAGTGATAGTCACTGGATTGATGTTAAGAACATCTTTAAGTATCTTAGAAGATCTAAGGATGCTTCTTAAGCTATGGAGAAGGAGAACTTGAAGTGACTGGATTCACACTTTGTAAGTTTCCAAACCGACAAAACGACTATAAATTGTAATAAAGGTACTATATAGTTTGAATAACGGAACAGTGAGCTGGAAATCTTCCAAGCAAGATACTGTTACCGAATAAATAAACAACAAAAGTGGAATATTGCTGTAGTTAAGGCAACAATAGAAGCACTTTGGATCTAAATAATCCTAATAAGATTAGGAGTAGTTCTGTTAGCAACTGAGCTAGGCTACAACATAGGCTAAAGAATTAATGGTCTCATCAACGATCCACGTATATACATTAACTGTTCATCTAATTCGTTCGGATCATACATCGTAGTGATGTGATGATCGAATAAATCGTATCAGATGATAACTTTGCAAATCCCCTGACGAAAGCAGTTTCTCAGCAGAAGTTTGAGCGAACCGAACATAGTTCAAGTGTAGGACACTTGAGTGATTGGCTATAGGCCAAGTGGGAGATTGTTGGACAATTATAACCTATATCATCACTATTTGTATAGAACATGGTGTTGTTGTACAAATTAACTATGTGACAAGGAAATTCTCTTTTTTATCATTTGTAATTAGATTACCGGGATACATAAATGATAAAAAGTCCATATGATTAGTTCCAGATTGATTAAGATATGAGACAGTATCAATCCATGAAGGTTTAATCATTAAAACATCCTTAGTCGTAGTATTATCGAGATTGGACACCGATAATGTGGAAAAGACTAGTATTGCATTTGTGCGCGTTGTGGGAGCATAACGGTATAGTTCTCATATATTTGGGTATTGGATATTCATACAAGTGTAATAGGAGGTTGTGTTTACCGATGGTACGGAAACAGCTTCGCTCTGGATAGACCCCTCAGAATTCCATTGGTAGTATGACTATGTATCTAGGAAGTCCGAATCAGGGTAGGTGTATTTGGTCTTAACCTGAGACTTACATCGCTAATAATACTTACGACAATCAATATACTTTGGTTTTGGCGTCCAGGGCTTTAACAGGTTCGTTTACGCTCTTCAGGGTATATTGAGAATCATAGTGTATTGGGGTGTGATGTCAAGATGGAAAGTATCACTTAGTCATATGGAGATGTTGGTCACGTAGGATAAGGAACTGGTATACTCTTATATGCTGCAGCTATCGGGATAATATGACTAGGTCAGGTTATCCGATTATCGAGACTAGTTACCAGAGATCTGATATGTGCTTCATACGGGGGCAGATACAATTCCAGACCCAGGCCTAACAATGTGACATCCGATACTGGATCGCAATACGCAATATGTGTATACTACGCCTGATATAGATTCATATTCCTTAAGAATATTTCTGGAGAATTGGGTAGGTGTGGGACACAGAAACTGGACGACGCATGTTGTCCCGGGCTCGCGGCCCGCGGGGACTAAACCGGAGAATAATGGAGTCGCCAACCCGGTGTGAACCGGGGAAAATGAGATTTAAGGCCGCACTCACCCCTCGCAAGGGAAGACCTCAAACCGTTGGGTTCGGGATGGTCTTACTTATGTCACTTGTAATGAAAGGATTTATGTAATAATTAATCAAGTTAAGTAACAATTATTTCCAAGAGATCATGCTTCTAAAATTCACATGTACAAGTCATAGTGTTGGATAACATGACCCATAGCGTCACTATTTGTACAGATCATAGTGTTGTTGTACAAATAACTATGTGACAAGGAAATTGCACTCTCATCATTGTGATTAGATCACCAAGATGTATAAATGAAGAGAGGTCCTATGATTAGTTCCTGGATTGAGATGATATGAGACAGTATCAGTCCACGAAGGATTAATCATTAAATATCCCTAGCCGAAGTATTATCGAGACTGGACATCGATAATGCGGAATAGGCTAGTATTGCACTTGTGCGCGTTGTGAGGGCACAACGCATAGTTCTCATATATTTGGGTATTGGATACTCATGCAAGTGCGATAGGAGGTTGTGTTTCACCGATGGTACGGGAAACAGCTTCGCTCTGGATAGACCCCTCGGAATCCCATTGGTATTATGACTATGTGTCTATGGGAGTCCGACATCAGGGTAGGTGTGTATGGTCTTAACCTGAGACTTGCACCGCTAATGCTTACGACAATCAATATGCTTTAGTTGAGGTCGTCCAGGACTCTAACCGGTTCTGTGTACGCCAATGCTGGGTATATTGAGAATCGTAGAGTATTGGGTGTAATGTCAAGACGGAAGTATCACTCCAGTCATAGTGGAGATGATGTCAAGCAGGATACGGTATTAGTGCTCTTAAGTGCTGGCCGGCCATCGGGATATTATGACAAGGTCATGTATATCCGATTATAGAGACTAGTTACCAGACATCCGATATGTGCTTCGACGGGGCAGGAGGCAGACAATTATCCAGCCCCAGCCCTAGCACGTGACTATCCGATACTGGGCCGATATACACGATACTTGGTATACTACGCTTGATATAGATCTTGAATATTCTTAGAGAATATGACCGGAGAATTGGATAGACTTCGTGCTTTGCTAGAAGCCGATCTTGTCTCGTAAATCGGTAGAACGTAGTACTTGGTACGTACGTGATTCGGATATTTGACGACCGTATTTACTGCCGAATATCCGGGGATCTCATGGGTCGCTTCCCGATAATGCACCGATGACGCATAACTCGCACTCATTAATAATCTGGGATTATATAGAAGAAAGAGAAAATTAATCTAGGATTAATTACGGAGATATTTTATCTAGGATAAAATATCGTCTAGAGAGAGATAACGATTAATTTGGAATTAATCGATAAATTAATATATTGATATATTAAACGAAATTAGATTTCGACGCGGAATTGAAATTGGATTTTAATTCGGGCGAACGAATTAATTTAGAATTAATTCGTTAGCGACGTGAATAGTGAATTCGCTAGGCGTAATCATTTAATTACGACGCGACGGAAAACTCGCTAATAGGGAATTAGCGAAACCGAGCCCGAGTGTGATTGCGAGCGCATTCGTATTTCGAATTCGAGTGCGGCAACGCAAGTCACATCAAGCGTCAAATCACTCATCACATCAAGCGTCAAATCAAAGTCACTTTGAGTGTGATGATTGATGTGGATGTGATTGATTGAGTAATAGACACTCAACATGTCACTTGATAAAGTAACATGAATAGTAGATGGAAGTAGATGAAATAGTGTTAGTTGGTAAGACTTTTACAATTTTAATTCTTTAATGAATTTTTGGTAATTGTTAAATGTATTTTTTTGAAAAATATAAAGGCATTTTGGAAATGCTTTACTAACCTAATCAACACATTTTTCTCCATCTCTCCTTTCTCTCTATCTCACGCCCAAGGGGCTTCTCTTCTCTTCACTGCCACAGCTCACAGGCGTGAGATTTGGGAGGGGAGCAATGAGTGGATTTTCATGGAAAAAATCTAGTGCTAGCACACTTGCGACTATTGCGAAGGGTGTTAGGGAGGTTCACCCATGAGGCGGGATCCGTTCGACGAAGTTTGGAGCTTCAAAATTGGATCCAAAAATTGCCAACCAGTGAGCAAATTCGCAGCAGTGGGCGTGAAAAAACAGTGGGGTTTTTGGCTTGATTCGTCTCCAAAATCGTCTCAACCGATCGATGTGAGTATTCTGCAACTTCGTCGATATGTATTCGCAATGTTTTTCATGCTTATAATCGATCCGGGACCATAATAGAAACCAACAATGGCATCAAGAGCCTAGGTTTGAGCATGAAAATTTTAGGGCTTAAAATTTGGGCAAATTGATTTGAGCATGATTTTGTGAAATTGAATGATGAATATGATAAATATGTTTATTGAAAGTTGATTGGATCAATTTCATGAAAAATGATTTGGAATTATTTCCCCAAATTGAAGATGTTGGCCGAATGTGATGAATATTTGGAGTTCTTGGAATTTTTTGATTTGATTCATTGGGATGAGTTGGAATCATTAAGGATAATGTTAATTTGAAACAAATTGGATTGAATTTTGAATTGAACATAAAATCCCCAAATTATTCATGTTGGCCGAATCTAATGCCCTTTAATGTCTTGGTATTTTGATTTGTGACATTGGATGTGTATGAAATCAAATTGGATGTTGATTAATGTCGATTGTGGGTTCGATTGGATTGAAACCAAATCGGACACAAAATCATCCCTTGGCCGAGACTAAGTAGCATGTAAAATGGGTTTGATTTTTCATTTATGTGTTGGACATGTGATGATGATAATGAGCATGATTAATTGGACTAATTTCATGTTTTGGAAATATTGATTTGGGTGATTAATCATGTAATGCACTTTAGGTAATTAAATTGCGAATTGGATTCATGTAATTTAGTTATTTAGGCCTTAAATTGGATTTGGGCTTCTAATGTGTAATTGGGCTATTTGGGCTTGATTTTATCAAGTTGGTTTAGGCCAATGGATGGATCCAATTGGGCCCAAAACCACTACTATAAAGCCCAAATGCAACTTATAAACCTTTAAAGTTTAATTGGGCCTAATGGGCCTAAATTGATTTCTCTGGGCTTATGGGGTTACTCTTGATCGGGCTTTGTTGCCGAAGCCCACGCCTTAAAGAAAATTAATTAAAGACTATTAGACTTGAATGAAATTGACGTTGGACGTTAATCGGGCTTTGAGTCCCGAAGCGATTAAATTTGGAATTTAAGTCGTTAAAGGTTTATTAAATAAAGTGTAATATTTAATTTGGAACTGAATAGTGAATTAGTATTAAATACATGTTAAATGGATTTAATTATGTAGTTTAATTTAATTCTAGAATTGTACTTTAAGTACTTATTCGTAAAACGAGTTTGACTCGAACAAAACAAATCGTTGTTTGAACATTGGATGATCACATAATTATCAGATTAACTAATTTGATTAGATTGATTGATAGCATGCTTATGTGTGAATACGTGGGTTGTGATGAATGATAATGTATATCGGATGGTATTAGTCGGGTGGGGCAATTTTGGAAATTGTTGTAATAAATTCGATTTATTAAATTGGACCTGCGTGTCCAGCCTTATCACCTTTATTCTCTTTGTATTCTCTTCTCACCTATTCCCCTCAATGTAAATGAGGTTTCTTTAGAAGTGTAGTGTAACGGGTAGAAGTAATACAAGTGCTAGCTTGAGTGAGAAAGGGAGAGATTTGATCTAGGATCAATGTATAGTATCCATCCGTATATCATTATTATTTATTTTCATACTCGCTTTATTATGTATTTAGAATGCATGTTTAAGGGTGTATGATGATGAGACCTTAACAAAGATAATGAAATTGGTAGCCAATTTGCACGCGAAAAGCCCTCATCAAATATCATGCGTCTTTTCCTTCCATTGAGTGATTCTTGCTCAAGATCCTAGATTGGCATGGGTTTTGTGGGCAAAGTGAAGCCTTGTCCGTCGAAGATGTGCTTGAATCACGAAGCTTTGTTCTATATTGGTGTTGTCCAAGTTGTGGTTTGTTGGCCAAAGTCAAGACCACTTCTTGTCCATCGACATTGATTACGAAGCTTCCATGGTCAATGGGTCCGCGCTTGACTGGGATCATCAGGTTTGTTGTGCCAAAGCCAAGGCCTAGTTGATTCAGGGAAAAAGGTTAGGCTATATATTGGATATATAGGCATATATAAGATATATGTTTCGGACTTGGATGTCCACCTACTGGATCTAGGAATTGGATTGAGATCCAATTGATCTTAGAGATCTACCTAGTTAATTATCATACAATTTGTTGGCCAAAGTCAAGATTGTATGATATTTAACGGGATCCTAGCCCACTAGGAAACACGGTTTCCCGAGTACTCGACAGAGGGTTAGAGGCTCGACGAAAAATAGTGGGAGGCAAGAATTGAATTTGCAATATTCGTTCAATTACTCGCCATACGCGCTCAAACAAATAGCACTCGTCAAATATATTAAAAGTATTAGTGGACTAATATTAATGTTGTTTTAATAACAGTTGGACTGTATTATAGTTGATTATATATAATTGGATTATATTAATCAATATATTTGAATTAATTAATTTCAGCTTGACAGTTGATTTTATAATTGGATTATAGTAATCAATGTAATTGAGGTTAATTAATTTGGATTATATTGATTATATAGTTGGACTATTATAATCATTATAATATATAGTACCACTAATAATGATTAAATAGTTGGACTATGTAATCAAGATAAAATTGAAAAGTTGGATATTTAAAAATAATCTGGGATTAAAATATTTAAATGATTTAATTTTTCAAATTGGGAATAAATAATAGGTTACTTATTTGATAAAATAACTTATTATACCTTAAGCCCAAAATTAAGCAAAATAAGTAGAGCATAATATTTTTTGGAAATTTATGTGATGATGACTTTAATGCTTAATTTAATATACTTGTCATAAATCTATGTTTAGATTAAAAGTATTAAATTGCAATTAATAATTCTAGAGAATGATTTGACTATTCTAGAGGTGAAAAGTCAAAGTTTTGCAATTGGGCATGTTGCACAAGGTGCACATCGTTTCGATATTCCGAAAACCCGAGGCTTGGCCAAAGGTTTGAGAAAATTGAAAAGATAATTGACATATCCCAAAAGACTACCATTTGAGATATGGCAGACACGAAGAATTAAAGAAAGGGCAAGGCTCTGACTTTAAAAATGTTTGTCAAAGTTATGTTCACTACTAGTATTGAAATTAGATTTTAAAATACTTAGTGTGGTACATAAAATATATGTATTGATGTTCAGAATCTTCTTTGAGCAGGATACTGACTTCAAGCTGAGATTGCTCTGCGAATCGGAACGGGACGAAATTCGCTGTTTCGACCGTAGATACCTAAGTTTAGGAACTACCCTTCGGGTGTGTACTTAAATTAGGAACTGTTATAATGTAACTAGTTTGATTAGAGACATTATCTCTATATCAGTGTTTAATCCATTGTGGATAAACTTTATATTCTAGAACACTAAGTGTTTCATTATATAAAGATGATACTGAGATAAAACACATTAGATGTGAATAACAGAATTTATATTTTGAATATAATTAAAATCTCAATACATATAAAATGACAAATAAATAGCTCAATTGATTTGATCAATAGAGACTTATTTGTGGCATTGTTGTCTGGGACACAATTAAACAAGATTCGTATATCCGCACTTTTGAAGAGTGGTACTAGGACTGATTTGACTATTCAAATAAAGTCTACGAATCTAGTTTGAAGGTAAAGTACCTAAAACCATGTTTACTTGGTAATAGGTAAATGCCACCGATCTGTTAGCCCTATTCATGGTGAAGCTAGTGGGCCCATATCTAGCTAGGCTAGATGTGAACATGAATATTTCGTGACCTAACGGATGTAACATCACGTTATGGTTAGTGTTTCTTTTGAAGAACACAGATCGGAAACTATTAGAGTTTCGACACGAAGTAGATAAATAGATCGGCTATATATTATACCGTCACGGTAAGACCGTAATGGAAAATACTTAGCAGTAAGTTTCAAACATACATGAAAGAGTATAGTATTCTTTCAGATAAGGACTCCTCCCGAGACACGTCAGTTAGACGGTGTGTCTGAACGAAAACCGAATTTTGTTGGACATGAAGGTTTATCACGAGTCGCTCTGAGCTATCATTTCCTTCAACAGGATATGTATTAACAGTGCAAAACTTATTTAGAATAAGGTTCCATATAAATCTGTTTGACAGATATCATATAGGATATGAACAGGAAAGAAACAGGGTTTCTCATTCCTAATAATTTGGGTATGCCGGGCATAACGTTTGGATGATACCAAACTAAGAACCCAAATTGGATAAGTGCTAATAATAGGTTATCCTAAGGGAAACCATAAGTATAAACTTATAAATCTCACATGAGAACAAATAATTGTTGCTCACCATGCGGTTTTTCCTGAGAGGAATACCGATATGCATTGGTCAGTGGGAGGATAGTGATACTCGATGAAAATCGGAGTAATACTATTCGAGGCACGAAGTCCTTAATGGAACACAAACAGTTCATCAATGATGAATCTGTACCATTAATCTTCGAATACACAAGAACCGCGTAGATCGGAGAGAATCAGGAAAACAACCTGGGGTATGGGTTTCTGATGTAACCCCTTAAAGATGTAAATCTTACGGAGGTATACCAACCGACTACGTACGAGGAAAGTGATACAAGGTATCGACTCCCTATTTATGGCAAAGTGCCATGAGTCCGAATGGATTCCATGTATAACAACTATGTTTGGATACTAGTTGTTGTACCGCAAGGCATTTGCCTATGGGTACATAAACATCTTCAAGGAAGACATACATGGATGGCAACATACCAACGTACAAAGCTAGGCTTTTGACGGAAAGGTATCGTTATCAACATATGTTGGATTACGGTTCAACCTTTTACCTGTTGCCATGTAAATCCATTTGAAGATGCTTGTAGATACTGCATATTTCATTTATGAAATGTGTCAGTTAATGATCAAAATCGCTTCCTGAAAAGGAAACCGTTTGGAGGATGCTTACAACATCCTGACGATTTGGTATAACCGACAAACAAGGTTGCGGGTTATTCGATCCATGTTTGGATTGAAGCAAGCATAAGGTTCTTGGAACTGTCGTTTTGAAATAATCATAATGGTTAATGATTTGATTCAAAACGAAATGATTCTTGTGTATATAAGGAGGTTAGTGGGAGCGCACTGACAAGGAAATTCCCATAAAGTAATTGGTGAAAGCTTGGCTTTCATAGAAATTCTCCGTAGAATTCTGGAGAGTAACAACCTTTATTCAAGGAATAAAGATCTATGGGATATATTTGGAGTTGTTAACACTCTCTGGGAAATTGTACATTTAAAATGTACTTGATATGGTGTCTCATACGCTTTGAGCATATGGAGTCACAATCGGGTCAATCCAAGTGATAGTCACTGGATTGAAGTAAGGAATCTGTTAGTATCTTAGAGAACTAAAGATGTTGTCTTAAACTATGGAGAAGGAGAACTTGAAGTGAATGGGATCACTACCGCAGTTTCCAAACAGTAAAATACTGCGGTACTATAAAGTTTGAATAACGGGACCAGTGAGCTGGAAATCTTCCGAGCAAGATACTGTTGCCGAATAAACAACAAATGCGGATTATTGCTGCAGCTGAGGCAGCAATAGAATCCATTTGGGTCGATAACAATCTAATTAGATTAGATATAGTTCTGTTTAGCAGCTGAGCTAGGCGTCAGCACAAGGCTAAAGAATTAAAGGTCTCATGGACGATCCAGATATTACTTCTATATCATCTGATTCGTTCGGATCATACATCGTGGCGATGTGATGATCGATAAATCGCGTCAGACGATAATCATGGAAATCCGCTGACGAAACCTTTTCTCAGCAATTTGAGCGAACCGTACATATTTCGGGTGTTCGACACTTGAGTGACTGGCTATGTGCCAAGTGGAAGATTGTTGGATAACATGAACCCATAGCGTCACTATTGTACAGATCATAGTTGTTGTACAAATTAACTAGGTGACAAGGAAATTGCACTCTCATCATTTGTGATTAGATCACCATAGATGTATAAATGAAGAGAGGTCCTATGATTAGTTCCTGGATTGAGATGATATGAGACAGTATCAGTCCCGAAGGATTAATCATTAAATATCCCTAGCCGGAGTATTATCGAGACTGGACATCGATAATGCGGAATAGGCTAGTTATTGCACTTGTGCGCGTTGTGAGGGCACAACGGCATAGTTCTCATATATTTGGGTATTGGATACTCATGCAAGTGCGATAGGAGGTTGTGTTTCACCGATGGTACGGGAAACAGCTTCGCTCTGGATAGACCCCTCGGAATCCCATTGGTATTATGACTATGTGTCTATGGGAGTCCGACATCAGGGTAGGTGTGTATGGTCTTAACCTGAGACTTGCACCGCTAATGCTTACGACAATCAGTATACTTTGTTTGAGGTCGTCTAGGACTCTAACGGTTCTGTGTACGCCAATGCTGGGTATATTGAGAATCGTAGAGATTGTATTGGGTGTAATGTCAATACGGAAGTATATCACTGCAGTCATAGTGGAGATGATGTCACGCAGGATACGGTATTAGTGCTCTTAAGTGCTGGCCGGCCATCGGGATATTATGACAAGGTCATGTATATCCGATTATAGAGACTAGTTACCAGACATCCGATATGTGCTTCGGACGGGGCAGACACTTATCCAGCCCCAGCCCTCGCACGTGACATCCGATACTGTGCCGATATACACGATACTTGGTATACTACGCTTGATATAGATCTTGAATATTCTTAGAGAATATGACCGGAGAATGGATAGACTTCGTGCTTTGCTAGAAGCCGATCTTGTCTCGTAAATCGGTAGAACGTAGTACTTAGTACTACGTCGTCTGCGGATATTCCGACGACCGTATTTACTGCCGAATTATCCGGGATCTCATGGGTCGCTTCCCGATAATGCACCAATGACGCATAACTCGCACTCATTAATAATCTGGGATTATATAGAAAAAGAGAATATTAATCTAGGATAATTATGGAGATATTTTATCTAGGATAAAATATCGTCCTAGAGAGAGATAACGATTAATTTGGAATTAATCGATAAATTAAATATATTCGATATAATTTAACCCCTCCAAATAGGGGACC
Source organism: Zanthoxylum bungeanum (assembly GCA_019454045.1). Classification (NCBI taxonomy): domain Eukaryota; kingdom Viridiplantae; phylum Streptophyta; class Magnoliopsida; order Sapindales; family Rutaceae; genus Zanthoxylum; species Zanthoxylum bungeanum. The sequence continues at coordinate 19,691 of SKCR01032910.1, forward strand.
TTTAACCCAACTTACTAAGCCCATGCTCGATCACATCATTCATACAAAGAATAAAGACGATAATATCAACTTAGTATGTCCGATTGAACATTTCTTACATTCAACCGAACACACATCAACCGGCGCGGCAAAGCATTATGGTTAAATGGTTTTAACCCCTCCAAATAGGGGACCTTTAACCAACTACTAAGCCCATGCACTCGATCACATCATTCATACAAAGAATAAAGACGATAATATCAAACTTAGTATGTCCGATTGAATATTTCTTACATTCAACCGAACACACATCAACCGGCGCGGCAAAGCATGGTGGTAAAGGGTTTTAACCCCTCCAAATATGGGACCTTTATCCGACTTACTAAGCCCATGCGCTCGATTGAATCATGCATACAAAGAATTAAAAACAATAATATCAACTCAGTATGCCCGATTGAACGTATCTTGCATTCAACCAACACACATCAACCGGCGCGGAAAAGCATCATGGTAAAGGATTTTAACCCCTCCAAATAGGGGACCTTTCATCACACTTACTAAGCCCATGCGCTCGATTGAATCATGCATACAAAATTAACATGCAGAATTCAAATGACGAAAAATAAATAAATCAAAGCAATATAAGACAAAAGAAAGTGTCATTTACTCAAGCGGTAGGTGGAGTTGTATCCCGAGTACAGATCATACTACCGTCCATTCGGAATCGGCTATGAAATTTATGTCCGGGTTTCCATCCGATATACCGCGAGAGTTGACACATCTTTGGTTTTATTCCAAAGCCACAACATACAATATCTCATAATCCATGCATATTTATCTACTCAAGGTCCACAACATGCATTTCAACATAACAATCATGCAAGCAATACTCAATAAATAATACAAATAAAACAGAAAACAAATGTGGAAAATACCCTCAGGTCTAACCTTTTATGTCGAATTTCGAACTCGCGTTTCACGGCCGTCGGAAGGGCTATCACACCGCAACTTTTCTGGTTCACTGGTTTGCATTTTACCTCACTGTTTCGCTACTCAAGCTACTGTTTTGACTCCGCTTTGCTGCTGTTTGGCCTTCGTTTTGTTACTGTTTCCTCTGTATTTTCTGCTCACTGTTCAGGTCACTGTTTTGACGTTTCCACGGACTGTTTTGAGTGTTTTTTGTGGATTTTTAGTGCAGTTTTGTGTGATTATTTCAATGATTACAAATGCAGTTTTTATGTTACTGTTTTGAGGATTTTAGGTTGTTTTAAAAGGATTTGGCTGCTGTTTGGGGGTGATTTGGGCTACTGTTCAGGCGTGTTTTAGGAGGTGTAGGGGCTGCTGTTTTTTGGTGGAAAGGGGCTGCTGTTTGGGGGTGTATTTTCAGTGATGTGGGGCGGCTGTATTCGGTTGTGGAGTGGGGGAGATGAAGAGAATTATTTGTGTTTTTCTTCTTGCTATTGCCGTGAGTGGCTAGGGCTCTTGGTGTTGTGATTTTCGTGTAAGTTTTGTGTATGAGCTAGGGGAGTGCATGTCTTGGTTATGGGTTGTTTATATAGAGAAGGGTTAGGGCTACTCCTTGTCTCACAAGGAAGAGATTTTGGCATTAAAATGAGGATTTGATTTGGTATTCAACAAGGAAAGGATTAGATTGAGGGGGGACAAATCTTGGCTAGATTAGGAATACAAAATATTTAATTTGTTAAGATTGATTTTAATTAGGCATGATATTTGTTAAGTTTGGTATATAATATATTTGATTTATCTTTATTAGGCATGTAATTTCTTTAATTTGTGTAAGTATTTTTATTATTTTGGTAGGTGATTATTTAGATTTTATTTGTTTTATTTAATTTGGTATATGACTTAATTAATTATTTTATTTAATTACATTATCTAATTAATATTTAACTTAATATTTGATTTAATTTGGGTGTGTATTAGGTAAATGGGCTTGTGGGCCTTGGTTGGGGCGTGTGGGCATTTGGTTGGGGCGTGTGGGCCTTTGGTTGGTGGGTTTGGTTTGTGTTGGCTAGGTGTGTGGGCTTGCGGGTTTTAGGTCAAGGCCAAAGGGGCTTGCGGGGATTTTAGGCCGAGGTTAGGTGATTTGTGAGTATTTTGGGCCGGGAATAATTTTTAAAATATACAACCAACAAGTAACCCGAAGCTAAACCAGCGAACTTAATCCGATTATGAGTCAATTCTTGACTCCTCCCTCCGACATCCGTTTCCCACGGCTTCCGCGACTTAAAAGTAGTGCCTCCAACTGAGACTCATCAACGGGTTTCACATGCAAAAATGCAATGCCTACAGTCGCCCCCACTTTGATGGGACTTGTGTAGTGTGTGACTTTGAACAATCCTATCAAAGTTATGCAATGCATTTTCACTTACCTGGTTCGTCTGCTGCCTCGAGCTGAGCTGGTGCTACAGTGGACCTCGATCCTGGGATGCATTCCACTAACTGCAACTGAAAACGGGGGCACCTCGACCCTAGGCGCCTCGACCCAATACCGCTGACAATAGGGGCCTCACCCTCAAAATGATGATGTAGTGGGCACCTCGACCCTGGGACGCATCCCGGAACTACAACCGACAACGGGGGCACCTCGACCATGGGCACCTCGACCCAACACCGCTGAAAATAGGGACCTCGCCCTCAAACTGATGATGTAGTGGGCACCTCGACCCTGGGACGCATCCCAAAACTACAACCGACAACGGGGGCACCTCGACCCAACACCGCTGACAATAGGGACCTCGCCCTCAAACTGATGATGTAGTGGGCACCTCGACCCTGGGACGCATCCCGGAACTACAACCGACAACGGGGGCACCTCGACCCTGGGCACCTCGACCCAACACCGCTGACAAAAGTGGGCCTCGCCCATAAGCTGATACTAATGTGGGCCTCGCCCTAGACTGATACTGATGTGGGCCTCGCCTCTTGGAACTCATCCCCAAAACTGAAACTGTGTTGATGCTGTTTGGCTCATTTCTGCTGCTTTCTTCTTTCTTCAAACCTTCGAACACAAAACAAAAACAAACACGAAAAGAATGCAATGTTACGTGTATGTATGAATAATTTTCCTAATCTGTTGGGTTAGGTCTTCTGCCAATTCCTTTGGTGACTGATTGATCTTTTCTCCCCCAGGAAAAGTACTGTTTCAATCTGTCCACGTTGATCGGCTCGGTGAACTCGTTTCCTTCTAAGTCTGATAACTTCACTGCCCCATTTCCCATTACATTCTGCACTATGTAAATTCCTTCCCAGTTAGGTCTGAATTTTCCTCTCGGATCTGTCGTCGACGACCTTGACTGTTTAAGTACCAAATCACCCTTTCTGATCTTGGTGGGACGCACTTTCTTGTTAAATGCACAGGCTAGTCTCTTTTGATACAACTGCATGTGATACAAAGACTTCGTTCTCCTCTCATCCAGCAGTGCTAACTGATCAAACCTCTGTGCGGCCCATTCTGGTTCCGGTAATTCTGCCTCTGCCAAAACCCTCATAGACTGTATTTCCACTTCCACTGGTAACACTGCTTCCATTCCATAGACCAAAGAGTAAGGTGTGGCCCCTGTTGCTGTTCTTACTGATAATCTGTACCCCCAAAAAGCATATGGTAGTTTCTCGGCCCAATCTCTGCAGTTTTCTGTCATCTTGGCTAAAATCGTCTTTATAGTCTTGTTGGCTGCCCCAACTGCCCCATTTGCCTGGGCCTGTACGGTGATGACTTGTGGTGGCCTATCCCATACCTCTGTAACATTGCCTTCGTCTCTCCTTGAAACTGAACTCCGTTGTCCGTCACTACATGATGTGGCATACCATACCGACATAAGGTTCCGAGCTATAAACTTTGCCATCTATTTTACTGTAACATTGCGGAATGATTCGGCTTCCACCCACTTCGAGAAGTAATCTACGGCCACTACTATGAAGCGATGCCCATTCGATGCATTCGGTCGAATTTCTCCAGTCATATCAATTCCCCATGCTGAGAAAGGCCATGGCTCTGACAACCCGTGCAACTCTGTGTGTGGTAAGTGATTCAAATTACCGTTTGCTTGACAGTCATGAAAGTGCTTTACCATCTTCGCGCAGTCTGTTTCTATGGTTGACCAATAAAAACCTTGTCTCACTATCTTGCGAGACAGATTCAACCCGTTCATATGTGGACCACATACCCCCGCATGTATTTCTTCCATTACATGCTGAGCTTCTTCTTTTCTCAAACACTTCAACTGAATACCGTTGCTTGCCTCTTGTACAGTTCCCCTTTCAAAATCACATACTGGGAAGCTAACTTCTGATGGCTATTCTGTCTTTTCTGTCTGCCCCTTCTGGGAGTTCACCATGTTCCAGATATCTATGAATGTCATAATACCAAGGTTTACAGTCATCGACCTCAACTTCCAGAATTCTTTCTGTTACATAAACAGGTCTGCTTGCTGTTGTCAGTATCAACGGTCTCATCACTAACTTTTCGGGATTTTCCCAAGTTGCAGCAAGTGTAGCCAATGCATCTGCCATTGATTTTCTTCTCTCGGTAAGTGCTGAAACTTACACTCGGGGATAACATGTGCCAACTTTCTGAGGTGAAAAAGGTAAGGTTTCAACCGTTCTTCTTTCAATTCCCATTCTCCTCGCATCTGCTGGACTACCAACATAGAATCTCCGTAGACTTCCACACTCCCGGCCTTCAAGGCTATCAATGATGTCAAACCGAAAGCACATGCTTCATACTCGGCCATGTTATTATTCACTCTGAATGTCAACCTCTTGGCTAAAGGCAAAGTCTCTCCCTCGGGGGTCACTATCACGATCCCAATTCCGGATCCCTTGTAATTCACTACTCCGTCAAAATACATCTTCCATCTCTGAACTGTTATTGCTTGGATCTCTTCATCTAGAAATTTGAACTTGTATTTATCCCCCTCAACATGTTGTAGTGCCAGAAACTCTGCTACTGCTCTCGCCCCTTTGATCACTTTGGAGGTGAGATACTCAATGTCAAACTCTGTCAGCAATACCAACCATTTGCCCAATTTTCCCACTAGTGAAGGCACCGAATGAAGATATTTCAGAGGATTTTCCTTGGCCACTATCTAGATCTTGTATGACTGGAAATAATGCTGCAATTTTCTGGAAGCCCTTACCACTGGAAGACAGATCTTCTCAACTTCCTGATATCGAGCCTCATACGGGAGCATCTTCTTACGCAGATAATAGACTGCATGTTCTACCCCTGTCTCATCTCCCTGTACCATCATTGCCCCCAGTGCTTCTGATTAATAGCCAAATACAATATCAAAGGTTTGCCCGGTCTCGGAGGCTTTAATACCGGAGGCTTTACCAAGTATTCTCTGATTTCTTCGAAGGCTGTCTGACACTGTTCATTCCATCTCACTGGCTGATATTTTCTCAACAGTTTGAAGATAGGCTCACATACTGATGTCAACTTGGCGATGAACCGACTGATGTATGAATCTTCCCCAATAATGCTCTGACTTCTTTTCTCTCTTTGGTGCAGACATTTCTGTGATTGCCTTGATCTTTTTAGAGTCTACCTCTATTCCGCCCATTCCCACTATATGACCAAGCAATTTCCCTGATGTCACCCCAAACACACATTTCTTGGGATTAAGCCGCAAGTTGTATCTGTCAACTCTCTGAAGGAACCTTTCCAGTGCTTCAATATGCCCAACTCTTGTCTCTGATTTCACCATCATGTCATCCACATACACCTCAATCTCTTTGTGCATCAAGTCGTGGAAAAGTGTAGTGGCCATCCGCTGATAGGTAGCCCCCGCATTCTTAAGCCCAAACGGCATAACCTTGTAACAATAAGTACCCCACTCAGTAACAAATGCAGTCATGTGTTTGTCTTCCTCGGCCATGAGAACCTGATTGTAACCTGAAAACCCATCTGCAAATGAATACATAGCAGATAAAGCCGCACTATCAACCAGAACATCTATATGCGGTAGAGGAAAATCCTCTTTCGGACAAGCCATGTTGAGATCTCTGTAGTCTACACACATTCTGACCTTCCCATCTTTCTTTGGCACCGGTACTATATTAGCCAACCACTCAAGATACTTTACTATTCTAGGAACCCCACATCTATCTATTTCTTAACTTCCTCTCTGACTTTCTCAGCCCATTCTGGTCTCATCCGTCAGAGTTTTTGTTTTACCGGCCTCATATTCGGATAAGTTGGTATTGTGTGTTGGGCAATGTTTCTGTCTACCCCAGGCATGTCCTCATAGGACCAAGCAAACACTTTAGCATATCTGACCAACACTTCTTCTAGTTTCTCCCTCTCTTCAGAGGTAACTTCACTTGCAATCAGAATTTCTTTGGGGTTCTCAAGCGTACCCAAGTTAAATGCAGTAGTTCTGGCCGAACTGATATCAAATATGCTTGATTCGTGCAGAGTAAATGGAAATGACTCAGGCAAGTAAGCAAAGGAATGTCTTTATTATTGGATAATGCGGAAGTACATTCAAACAATCAGGAAGGTAAATGTCTTCATCATCTATAGACACTTCTTCCTCTGCAATCAGGTCTTCCTCAGACTTCGTCCTCTCCCAAGTCAGGCTCTCCAACTTCTTAGTTCTTACTCCCAATTCTCTTCTTCTTTCTTCATAATTTCTTCAACTATCAGCTTCTTACCCAACATATCTGGAAGATCTCAAACCCAGGTACCACAATTCCATTAACTTCCATAGGTTCAGGCTCCCCTTGATATCCTGAAGCTTTCACAAAACACTCCTCAGGTTCAGGCCCTTTTCTTAACCTTTGGTGTTTCTTCAATCGATGTGTACCCCAAAACCTTTCCGAGTAGTCTGTCCACTGAAATCTGGCAATCTTGAACCTTCACCGGTTCAAACCTCATTTTTTTTTCATGATCTAGCCAACCTAGGATCCACCCATTCCCTTCCTCAAAGTAGCTGACACCTGAAACCTCGTGAAAGGTTGTATCTCCAAGGGACCACGACATTATCTACCTCAGCCCAGATAGTAACACTCTCCCTCATACGGGAACTTGATCATCTGATTAAATTGTAAGGCACTACTCCAAGTTTGTGAAACCAAGGCCTTCCCAACAACAAGGCAAAAGTGGCTGGGATGTCCAGCACTGTAAACTCAACTTCATCTTCAAAAAAATCGGTCCTACCTTGACCAAAAGTGTTGAGTTTCAATCAAGTCCCAAGGATCATAAATCATGCATAAACGAGTTGAATACATATCAAAAGAGGTGCGGAATAACTCACATTGATCGGTAGAGATGCAACAAAGACCAAAAACGCACTGCTCTCCCTTGCTCGGCAGTGAGCTGCGAACATGGTGGACTGCTCGGCGTGGGGGCTGCTTCCTCCTCCAAGAATCGGCCATGGGTGATCCTCCATGGAAGCTCCAAGCTCCAAGCTTCACAAGGTGATTCCTTGCTCACGAATCACTTCCCTAACACCTTGGTATTCCTCCTATGGTGTGCTAGCACTAGATCTTGCAACAAGATCATTTCTTCTCCTTATTGATCGGTCAAACCAAAAAAATTGAGGAGAAAATCGGTCAAGACCGAGAGAGAAGATGAAGAAGTTTTGGCTCCAAAATGAGCAAAACGTAAATGGGAGAGAGAGAATGAGTTAGAAAAAAAAATGTAAAAGGTTTATATAATTTCCAAAAATATTTAATAAACATTTACTTTTTTCTATTTCAAAAAAAGCAAAGCATTAAATGCTTGTCTATCACCTCAAATCAATTCACATCAATCACTCAAATGTCACATCACACTCAAAGTGACATGTGATTTGACGCTTGATGTGACTTGCGATTTGACGCTTGATTTGACTTGCGTGCCGCACTCGAATTCGAAATGCGAATGCGCTCGCAAACAATCCCGGGCTCGGGTTCGCTAATTCCAAATTAACGAATTTTCCGTTGCGTCGTAATTAAATGATTACGCCTAGCGAATTCACTATTCACGTCGCTAACGAATTAATTCTAAATTAATTCGTTCGCCCGAATTAAAATCTAATTTCAATTCCGCGTCGAAATCTAATTTCGTTATAATATATCGAATATATTAATTTATCGATTAATTCCAAATTAATCGTTCTCTCTCTTTAACGATATTTTATCCGAGATAAAATATCTCCGTAATTAATCCCAGATTAATTTTCTCTCTCATCGAATTAATCCCAGATTAATAAAGTGCGAGTCATACGTCATCGGTGAATCTTCAGGAACCGACCCATGAGATCTCCGGATATGTTGGCAGTAAATACGGTCGTCGGACTATCCGAACACGTAAGTACCTCGTACTACGTTTATACCGATTTACAAGACAAGGTTGGCTTCTAGCAAAGCGCCATGCCTACCCAATTCTCCAGAAATATTCTTACAGGAATATATAGATCTGTATCAAGCGTAGTATACCGTAGTATTGTGTATATCGGCCCAGTATCGGATAGTCACGTGCTAGGGCTGGGGCTGGATAAGTGTCTGCCCCGTCCGAAGCACATGTCGGATGTCTGGTAACTAGTCTCTATAATCGGATATGCATGACCTAGTCATAATATCCCGATGGTTGCGCAACACTTAAGAGCACTAATACCGTATCCTGCGTGACATCATCTCCACTATGACTGAAGTGATACTTCCGTCTTGACATCACACCCAATACACTACGACTCTCTGATAAACCCAGAAGTGGTGTACGCAGAACCGGTTAAAGCCCTGTACCACCAAGACCAAAGTCTATCGATTATCGTAAGTATTAGCGATGTAAGTCTCAGGTTAAGACCATACACACCTACCCTGATTTCGGCCTCCCATAGACACATAGTCATAATACCAATGGGATTCCGAGGGGTCTATCCAGAGCGAAGCTGTTTCCCGTACCATCGGTGAAACACGACCTCCTATCGCACTTGCATAAGTATCCAATACTTATATATATGAGAACTATGCCGTTGTGCCCTCACAACGCGCACAAGTGCAATACTAGCCTATTCCGCATTATCGATGTCCAGTCTCGATAATACTCCGGCTAGGGATATTTAATGATTAATCCTTCGGGGACTGATACTGTCTCATATCATTCTCAGTCCAGGAACTAATCATAGGGACCTCTCTTCATTTATATATCTATGGTGATCTAATCACAAATGATGAGAGTGCAATTTCCTTGTCACATAGTTAATTTGTACAACAACACAATGATCTGTGCAAATAGTGACGCTATGGGTCATTTATCCAACAATCTCCCACTTGGCACATAGCCAGTCACTCAAGTGTCCCACACCCCGAACTATGTACGGTTCGCTCAAATTGCTGAGGAAAGGTTTTCGTCAGCGGATTTGCTTAATATCGTCTGACGCGATTTACACGATCATCACATCGCCACGATGTATGATCCGAACGAATCAGATGATATAGAAGTATATATCTGGATCGTCGATGAGACCTTTAATTCCTTAGCCTGTGCTGACGCCTAGCTCAGCTGCTAAAAGAACTATATCTAATCTAATTAGATTTATTTTCGATCCAAATGGCTTCTATTGCTGCCTCAGCTGCAGCAATAATCCGCATTTGTTGTTTATTTCGGCAACAGTTATCTTGCTCGGAAGATTTCCAGCTCACTGTCCCGTGTTCAAACTTTATAGTACCGCAGTATTTACCGTTTGGAAACTTGCAGCAGTGATCCTAGTCACTTCAAGTTCTCCTACTCCATAATTTAAGACAGCATCTTTAGTTCTCTAAGATACTAATAGATGTTCTTAACTTCAATCCAATGACTATCACTTGGATTGTCCTGATTGTGACTCCATATGCTCAAAGCGTATGAGACACCATATCAAGTACATTTTAAATGTACAATTTCCAGAGAGTGTTAACAACTCCAAATCTATCCCAGTAGATCTTTATTCCTTGAATAAAGGTTGTTACTCCCCAGAATTCTACGGAGAATTTCTTATGAAAGCCAAGCTTTCACAATCACCGATTGCTTTATGGGAATTTCATTGTCAGTGCCCTCCCACTAACCTCCTTATATACACAAGAATCATTTCGTTTTGAATCAAATCATAAACCATTATGATTATTTCAAAACGTAATTCCTAGAACCTATGCTTGCTTCAATCCAAACATGGATCGAATAACCCGCAAACCTTGTTTGTTGTTATTATACAAAATCGTCAGGATGTTATAAACATCCTCCAAAAGGTTTCCTTTTCAGGAAAGCGATTTTCCGTTAAGCTGACACATTTCATAAATGAAATACACAGTTTCACAAGCATCTTCCAAATGGATTTACCATGGCAACAGGTAAAAGGTTTCGTCGTTAATCAACACAATGTTGATAACTATCCTTTCCGTCACAAGCCTAGCTTTGTACGTTGGTATGTTGCCTTCCATGTATGTCTTCCTTGAAGACGTTTAATGTACCAATAGGCACAATGCCTTGTGGTACAACAACTAGTATCCAATAGTTGTTATACATGGAATCCATTTTGGACTCATGGCACTTTGTCATAATAGGGAGTCGATACCTTGTATCACTACCTCAAACGTAATCAGTTGGTATACCTTAAAAGATTACATCTTTATGAGGTGAGATCAGAAACCCATACCCTAGGTTGTTTTCTGACTCTCTCCGATCTACGCGGTTCTTGTGTATTCGAAGATTAATGGTATAGTTCATCATCATTGATGAACTATTTGTGTTCCATTAGGACTTGTGCCTTGAACAGTATTACTCCGATTTTCATCGAGTATCACTATCCTCCCACTGACCACTGCATATCGGTATTCCTCTCAGGAAAACCGCATGGTGAGCAACAATCACATTGTTCTCATGTGAGATTTATAAGTACTATACTTATGGTTTCCCTTAGGATAACCTATATTGGCACTTATCCAATTTGGGTCCTTAGTTTGGTATCATCCAAACATATGCCTAGCATCCCAAATGGTCAGGAATGAGAAACCCCGGTTTCTCCCGTTCATATCTAATATGATATTTGTCAAACAGATTATTATGGAACCTTATTCTAAATAAGTTATTGCACTGTTAAAACTTATCCGTTGAAGGAAATGGTAGCTCAGAGCGACTCATGATTAGCCTTATCATGTCTAACATGATTCGGTTAATCCGTTCGGACACACCGTCACTTTGACGTGTTCCGGGAGGAGTCCTCATTTGAAAGAATACTATACTCTTTCAAGTATATAAGAAACTTATTGCTTAAGTATTTTCCATTACGGTCTTACCGTGACGGTATAATACTATAGCCGATCTGTTTGTCTATTTCGTGTCGAAACTCTAAAAGTTTCCGATTTGTGTTCTTCAAAAGAAACACATAACCATAACGTGATGCCACATCCGTTAAGGTCACGAAATATTCATGTTCACATCTAGCCTAGCTAGATATGGGCCCACTAACTTCACCATGAATAGGGCTAACAGATCGGTGGCATTTACACTATTACCAAGTAAATAGTGTTTTAGGTACTTTACCTAATAAACTAGATTCGTAGACTTTATTTGAATAGTCAAATCAGTCCTAGTACCCACTCTTCAAAAGTGTGGATATACGAGTCTTGTTTAATTGTGTCCTAGACAACAATGCCACAAATAAGTCTCTATTGATCAAATCAATTTGAGCTATTTATTTGTCATTTTATATGTTTGAGATTTTAATTATATTCAAAATATAAATTCTGTTATTCACATCTAATGTGTTTATCTCAGTATCATCTTTATATAATGAAACACTTAGTGTTCTAGAATATAAAGGTTTATCCACAATGGATTAAACACTGATATAGAGATAATGTCTCTAGTCAAACTAGTTACATTATAACAGTTCCTAATTTAAGTACACACCCAAAGGGTAGTTCCTAAACTTAGGTATCTACGGTCGAAACAGCGACTTTCGTCCCGTTTCCGATTCGCAGAGCAATCTCAGCTTGAAGTCAGTATCCTGCTCAAAGCAGATTCTGAACATCAATACATATATTTATGTACCACACTAAGTATTTAAAATCTAATTTCAATACTAGTTGTGAACATAACTTTGACAAACATTTTTAAAGTCAGAGCCTTGCCCTTTCTTTAATTCCTTCGTGTCTGCCATATCCAAATGGTAGTCACTTTGGTATATGTCAATTATCCTTTTCAATATTTTAGGAAACTTAGGCCAAGCCTTGGGTTTTTAGAATATCGAAACGATGTGCACCTCGTGCTACATGCCCAATTGCAAACTTTGACTTTATCTCCTCTAGAATAGTCAATTAATTCTCTAAGAATTATAAATTGCAATTTTAATACTTCTTAAATTAAGCAGTAAAGTCATCATCACATAAATCTTCCAAAGATTTGATGCTCTACTTATTTTGCTTAATTTTGGGCTTAAGGTATAATAAGTTATTTTATCAAATAAAGTAACCTATTATTTATTCCCAATTTGAAAATTAAATCATTTAAAATATTTTAATACCAGATTATATTTTAAATATCCAACTTTTCAATTTTATCTTGATTACAATAGTCCAACTATTTAATCAACGATTAGTGGTACTATATATATTATAATGATTATAATAGTCCAACTATATAATCAAATATAATCCAAATTATTTAACCTCAATTACATTGATTACTATAATCCAATTATAAATCAACTGTAAACTGAAATTAATTAATTCAAATATATTGATTAATATAATCCAATTATATATAATCAAGTATAATACAGTCCAACTGTTTATTAAAACAACAATTTAAATATTAGTCCAACTAACATTTAATATTACGACGAAATAATTTAAATGAGCGCGTATGGCGAGTAATTGAACGAATATTGCAAATTCAATTCTTGCCTCCCACTATTTTTCGTCGAGCCTCTAACCCTCTGTCGAGTACTCGGGAAACCGTGTTTCCTAGTGGGCTAGGATCCCGTTAAATATCACACAATCTTGACTTTGGCCAACAAATTGTATGATAATTAACTAGGTAGATCTCTAAGATCAATTGGATCTCATCCAACTCCTAGATCCAGTAGGTGGACATCCAAGTCCTAAACATATATCATATATATGCCTATATATCGAATATATACCCTAACCTTTTCCTCTGAATCAACTAGGCCTTGGCTTTGGCACAACAAACCTAGTGATCCCAGTCAAGCGCGGACCCATTGACATGGAAGCTTCGTAATCAATGTCGATGGACAAGAAGTGGTCTTGACTTTGGCCAACAAACCACAACTTGGACAAGACACCATATGGAACAAAGCCTCGTGATTCAAACACATCTTCGACGGACAAGGGCTTGACTTTGGCCAACAACCCATGCCAATCTAGGATCTTGAGCAAGAATCACTCAATGGAAGGAAAAACGCATGATATTTGATGAGGGTTTTTCGCGTGCAAATTGGCAACCAATTTATTATCTTTGTTAAGGTCTCATCATCATACACCCTTAAACATGCATTCTAAACACATAATAAAGCGCATATGATAAAATAATAATGATATGCGGATGGATATTTTACACATTGATCCTAGATCAAATCTCTCACTTTCTCTCTCTCCAGCTAGCACAAATATTTCTTCTACCCGTTACACTACACTTCTAAAGAAACCTCATTTACATTGAGGGGAATAGGTGAGAAGAGAATACAAAGAATAGGAGGTGATAAGGCTGGACACGCAGGTCCAATTAATAAATCAAATTTATTACAACAATTTCTAAAATTGCCCCACCCATCTAATATCCATCCGATATACATTATTCAAACATCACAACCATGTATTCATACAAGCATGTTATCAATCAATCTAATCAAATTAATTAATCTGATAATTAGTGATCATCCAATGTTCAAACAAAGATTTGATTTTGTTCGAGTCAAACTCGTATTGCGCGAACAGTACTTAAAGTACGAATTCCCGAATTAAATTAAATACATAATTAAATCCAATTTAATACGCATTTAATTCTAATTCATTATTTAATTCCAAATTAAATATTACACTTTATAAAATAAACCTTTACGACTTAAATTCCAAATTTAATCGTTACGGGTCTCAAAGCCCGATTAATATCCAATATTAATTTAATTAAAGTCCAATGGGCTTTTAATTAATTTCTTGAGGCGTGGACTTTTGGTCAACTCGGGTCAAACCGAATAACCAAAATCCAATCCGGGAGTTACCCCATAAGCCCATAAATTAATTTAGGCCCATTAGGCCCAATTAAACGTTAAAGGTTCATTAGTCGCATTTGGGCCTTTTGGAAGCGGTTTTGGGCCTAATTGGATCCAACCAATTTTGGCCTAAACCAACTTTGTACAACAAAGTCCAATAAACCCAATAACAACTTTAAAAGCCCAAATCCAATTTTAAGGCCCAATAATTTAATTCCAAAAATTCCAAATTTCCCAATTAAATTACCTAAAGTGTATAGCATTATTAATTACCCAAATCAAAGTTTCCAAAACACTAAATTTGTCCAATTAATCATGCTTAACATCAATTAATCATGTCCAACATAATTTGATCAAAATCAAACCCAATTTCACATGCTAAGTCTCGGCCAAAGGGAAAATTATGCCCAAATCAAATTCAATCCAATTGAACCAATTAAACATAAATTCAACATCCCTAAATGATTTCCAAGTCATCCAATGAACAAAAATCAAAAATCCAAGACATTAGGGCACTTACTAATTCGGCCATCACAAGCAAATTGGGGAAAATTGTTCCAAACACTTTTTCAACAAATTGATCCAATCAATCATCAATTAAACAACATTTAAGCATTCTAAATCATCCAATTTCATTAAACATGCTCAAAATCAAGTTTACCCAAATTAAAGTTTTGGCCAACAATAAGCAAATTGGGGAAAATCAATCCAATTAATTTTTCTTCAAATTGATTACATATAACTCTAAGTTATTCATATACAAGCATTCTTAAACAAACAATTTGTCAAAATCATGCTTAAATCAAAAAGCCCCAAATTTTGCTAAGAACCCTAATTCGTTTTATGCACAAATGGCTCAAGATACCATTGTTGAGTTTCAATCAAGTCCCAAGGATCATAAATCATGCATAAACGAGTTGAATACATATCAAAGGAGGTGCGGAATAACTCACATTGATCGGTAGAGATGCAACAAGACCAAAAACGCACTGCTCTCCCTTGCTCGGCAGTGAGCTGCGACATGGTGGACTGCTCGGCGTGGGGGCTGCTTCCTCCTCCAAGAATCGGCCATGGGTGATCCTCCATGGAAGCTCCAAGCTCCAAGCTTCACAAGGTGATTCCAAGCTCACGAAATCACTTCCCTATCACCTTGGTATTCCTCCATGGTGTGCTAGCACTTAGATCTTGCAACAGATCATTTCTTTCTCCTTTTATTGATCGGTCAAACCAGAAAAATTGAGGAGAAGAATCGGTCAAGACCGAGAGAGAAGATGAAGAAGTTTTGGCTCCAAAATGAGCAAAAACGTAAATGGGAGAGAGAGAATGAGTTAGAAAATAAAAATTGTAAAAGGTTTATATAATTTCCAAAAATATTTAATAAACATTTACTTTTCTATTTCAAAAAGCAAAGCATTAAATGCTTGTCTATCAACTCAAATCAATCTCACATCAATCACTCAAATGTCACATCACTCATCAAAGTGACATTGATTTGACGCTTGATGTGACTTGCGATTTGACGCTTGATTTGACTTGCGTGCCGCACTCGAATTCGAAATGCGAATGCGCTCGCAAACAATCCCGGGCTCGGGTTCGCTAATTCCAAATTAACGAATTTTCCGTTGCGTCGTAATTAAATGATTACGCCTAGCGAATTCACTATTCACGTCGCTAACGAATTAATTCTAAATTAATTCGTTCGCCCGAATTAAAATCTAATTTCAATTCCGCGTCGAAATCTAATTTCGTTATAATATATCGAATATATTAATTTATCGATTAATTCCAAATTAATCGTTCTCTCTCTTTAACGATATTTTATCCGAGATAAAATATCTCCGTAATTAATCCCAGATTAATTTTCTCTCTCATCGAATTAATCCCAGATTAATTAAAGTGCGAGTCATACGTCATCGGTGAATCTTCAGGAACCGACCCATGAGATCTCCGGATATGTTGGCAGTAAATACGGTCGTCGGACTATCCGAACACGTAAGTACCTCGTACTACGTTTATACCGATTTACAAGACAAGGTTGGCTTCTAGCAAAGCGCCATGCCTACCCAATTCTCCAGAAATATTCTTACAGGAATATATAGATCTGTATCAAGCGTAGTATACCGTAGTATTGTGTATATCGGCCCAGTATCGGATAGTCACGTGCTAGGGCTGGGGCTGGATAAGTGTCTGCCCCGTCCGAAGCACATGTCGGATGTCTGGTAACTAGTCTCTATAATCGGATATGCATGACCTAGTCATAATATCCCGATGGTTGCGCAACACTTAAGAGCACTAATACCGTATCCTGCGTGACATCATCTCCACTATGACTGAAGTGATACTTCCGTCTTGACATCACACCCAATACACTACGACTCTCTGATAAACCCAGAAGTGGTGTACGCAGAACCGGTTAAAGCCCTGTACCACCAAGACCAAAGTCTATCGATTATCGTAAGTATTAGCGATGTAAGTCTCAGGTTAAGACCATACACACCTACCCTGATTTCGGCCTCCCATAGACACATAGTCATAATACCAATGGGATTCCGAGGGGTCTATCCAGAGCGAAGCTGTTTCCCGTACCATCGGTGAAACACGACCTCCTATCGCACTTGCATAAGTATCCAATACTTATATATATGAGAACTATGCCGTTGTGCCCTCACAACGCACACAAGTGCAATACTAGCCTATTCCGCATTATCGATGTCCAGTCTCGATAATACTCCGGCTAGGGATATTTAATGATTAATCCTCGGGGACTGATACTGTCTCATATCATTCTCAGTCCAGGAACTAATCATAGGGACCTCTCTTCATTTATATATCTATGGTGATCTAATCACAAATGATGAGAGTGCAATTCCTTGTCACATAGTTAATTTTTTTTACAAAACAATGTGATCTTTTGTTAATTGTGCTACAACAACCAATGATCTGTGCAAATAGTGACACTAGGGTCATTTTGTCCCCAACACAAGCCACAAAGGACACTCAAATCCTCCTTGTACTGTCATCATAAGCCTTAATAGTCATACTGGAGGGGTCCAAGTCTGGTTACTTTCATACCCATCTTGCCAGAATTTTCAGCGGCCACACATTGATGGCGAACCGTCATCCCCATCACCATGAAGTTCTCTTGCCCCTCAACTCAGGCCCTGAAAATAGAGGCCTGTTATGATTTTCTTTCCCCCTCCCTCTGCTGGGAGTTCGCCTCAGAAAAAGATATCTGCAAAGCTTCTTTCCTGAACCGACCTAACAAACATTGCAGGGTTGGCGTCTTCCGGTACCACAATCTTGCTCACGGCCTCAAACCATGGGCTTGCTTATGCTCCCGAGATGCACTAACAGTTCCCAGATACTCACTTGTGCTCTAGTCTTCCTCAATTGCCTCAGCACTAAATCCCCCTCAGTATTTTCTGCAGTCTCAACCACTTCTCTACCATATGTCAAAACTTCTTTACCCTTATCTGCCATATCATTGTAAAAATGACCCACTACGCGTCATTCCACTTACTTTCTTCCTCGTCACTGATAGAGAAATCAAGCAAAGTTTTTCCCCTGTCAGTCTCATCTTCACTAGTACTATCCCAGATTCCAGGCAAAAGGCTTGAGGGTGAAAGGATTTTAGGACAAGGGTCTTCTAGGAGGCCAGAATTGATCATATAGACTGGTGGTGGTATGACACGGTAATTGGGTAAGGGGTTTTCTGTGTGTGTCAGGCTGTTCTGTTTTCTGGGTCAGGTATTTCCTTGGAGTCTATCAGGTGTTTGATTTCATGGCAGAGTCGGGCGCAATTGTCATTGTCATGGCCCTTTTGTTGGTGAAAATGACAGTAAAGGCTTAGGTTATAATGTGATGGTAGGGGATTGGGTAATGGTTGGCTTCCAAGGGTTTTAAGAGCCCTTGCCTCTTCAGTTTCTCTAGCACCTTTGACCAGGGGTCTTCCCAAGTTGGAAAATCTCCGGTTCCGGATAGCGGCAATCTCAGCAGAAACGGGCTTTGTTTCCCGATGTTCCCCAATGGGCCTCCTGTTCAGACCAATAATTTTCTATTCTCGGCCTATTCTTCCTCAATATCCATGACAGTTTCCCTCAACTGCCGAAAGTCTGTAATCATGGAGGTCATCCTCATAACTTGCTGTAAATGGAGGCTTGGTGCCCTTGATAATCATTTAATCTGGTCCTTCTCCGAAGGCCTAGTCTGCATTTTCAACAACTGACCTCTCCATCGGTCACATACTCCTAAAACTCTCCTCCGATTTTGCTTGACATTCTCCAGATCACGGAGTGACAGGTCGATCTCTAGGTCAGTGACATACTGCTTCAGGAAGGCATCAGCCAACTCCCTCCAATCTTCATTCACTTTCTTCTCCAAATTGTGGTACCATACCACGGGAGCTCCCTCGAGCGACATTCCAAACATCTTCTGCACTTGGCGCTGAGACAGGCCAACTGAACTCATGACTGATACAAACTGTTGGAGATGCACCCTCGGATCCCCATTCCAGTTAAATTTAGCCATATCAGGCATCTTGAACTGTTCCGGCAACTGTTCCTCGAAAGTCAGTGTGTCCATAATCCAGCAAATCCTCATTCTTACCCCTCATCTTGCGGGTAACTGACTTAACCTGATCCCGAAGTTTCTATAACTATGCCTGAGACCCAGATACTCTACCTGCTGGCATTCTCTGCCATATCATCATCATAAGTGGGGATATCATCCTCCAATCTGTTCGGAGGTTCCTCTTGCCTCACAACCCCAGAACTAACCCCGGCACGAGACCCAGCTATACCAGCCACATCAGTAGTCAAAGCTTGCAACTATTCAGTGACCTTGACGAGACCGTTCTCTAACTGATCCATACGGGATACCTCATTACCGGATTCACTCATGACTGCTACTGTCCCTTCTCTAACCCAAATGGTATCTATGATGTCTTTTTGAGACATAGAGGGTGTTAACATGATATATGTATGTATGAGGTGCATGAGATGCATGTAACATATATAACATACTACATCAACTAAAATTCTCAAAAATTGGCCCGTTATCATTTTAGAAACTTTTGGGCTAACTGTCATAGGAGTGAACTCGTCCTGGTTTAAATGGCCCAACAAGTTCACATCTCATGACAAAGAGCCCAACTAAATCCAAATGGTAATGTTCCGAACACAAGCACAAAGTGGCCCATCAACACTTAGAAGCCTTTGGCCTGATCGTCATAAAATATGTTCTTGTCCCAGTTTAAATGGCCCAACAAGCCTATATCCCATGACAAATGGTCCAAATGGATCCAAACGGCGATGTTCCCAAACACAAGCATAAAAGAAAGATAATGCAAACACAAAACAATAATTTCTACAGAATGGCCCATCAATATTTCAGAAGCTTTGGGCCCAATGGTCATAAGGTACGAACTCGACCCAGTTTAAATGGCCCAGCAAGTCCGCATTTCTGACAATGGTCCAACTGCATCCAAATGAGGATGGTCCACAAGCTCATACTCAAGGAAATAATTGTTACTTTAACCATACAATCCCGGTCTATGGGTGGGTTCGTAGGAGTATAGACAAAGGCTCTCATCGGCAAAGGATGGCCCACAACTAGGTCTCCCCAATCAAGGGTTCGAGCAACCAAGTGAGCGCATTCTTTTTTATACACTAAGGTACGTGCCAATGAGCTATGGTGTGTGACTGACTGTCAAATGGATTTCCCGTTGTAGATTTCCCAGAGGGAAGGTGGAGCGAGGCTCACTTAAATACCCAAGCCTCTTAGGCTCTTATCGCTTGGTGTCAGGAATAAACAACGAGCCCTCCAAATTAGTCCATCACAATAGGCTACGAGTAGATGGCTATATAGGTGCCTTCACAACTTTTCCTTCTAGAAAGGTAGTGAATGAAGGAAGACACCAACCATTACCTAGCCTCAAAAATGCCTTTGATTAAACCCCCATTTTACCCACTATAGAAACGGTCAATTAAAACATAAATCCAAACATTACAAGACAATATTTCGGGGCCGATTCTCTATCCCAGTGTAGTCGCCAGACTGTGGGACACAGAAACTGGATGACGCATGATGTCCCGGGTTCACGGCCCGGTTGGGAGTACGGAGTAGCCCGCGGGGGACTAAACCGGAGAATAATGGAGTCGCCACCCGGTGTGAACCGGGAAAATGAGATTTAAGGCCGCACTCACCCATCGCAAGGGAAGACCTCAAACCGTTGGGTTCGGAATGGTCCCTTACTTATGTCACTTGTAATGAAAGGATTTATGTAATAATTTAATCAAGTTTAAGTAACGCTTATTTCCAAGAGTATCATGCTTCTAAATTCACATGTACAAGATAAAAATTACACCTAAATTTACATATATTTCACATGTAAGATTGCATGCTTGAAAGTACATCAAAGTAGCAACAAACATACAACTTCATTGGCATATTATATTCACGAAAAAAGACACAAGCACACACACTAACCACACAAGCACACATGTGAGCACTTTTCCAAGTGGTACGTGGAATTGTATCCCAAGTACAGACCGCACTACCGTCCATTCGGAATCGGCTACAAAATTTATGTCTGGGTTTCCATCCGATATACCACAAGAAATAATACTCAAATGCTATCACGACATTGATATATGAATTGTAATATGTCAAACACATTGTACTCATACATGTTGGGAATATAGATGAATGACACCTACATAATCTTGTGTAATACAGAGAAGCAATTAGATTCATCATACGAAGGGATAGCTACTAGGAACAATTATGTATGAAATCTGATGAAAAGGACTTAGTTCAGTGGGTGCGCGTTCGCGTAGCATTTGAGAACGCGTTCGAACGGTAAACAGAAGGGTCATGAACGTAGCCAGACCTGATGCATGAAACACTAAGAAAATGCATGCGCGTTCGCGTAGCATTTGAGAACGCGTTCGAACGGTAAATAGAAGGTTCACGTTCGTATAGCGTTCGAGAACCCGTTCGAACAGAACCAGACCTGCTGCATGATGAAACTAAGAAAATGCGTGCGCGTTCGCGTAGCGTTTGAGAACGCGTTCGAACGGTAAATAGAAGGTTCAAGTTCGTGTGGTGTTCGAGAACGCGTTCGAACGGAACCAGACCTGATGCATGCAACACATTCATAGACAAAAAAATCCACAATGTGGGCCTCACGTATCCGATTGAACTCATCTCGCATCCAATCGAGTATACACCAATCGATACGGCAAAGCATCGTGGTAAAGGGTTTTAACCCCTCCAAATAGGGGACCCTTAATCCGACTTACTAAGCTCATGCACTCGATCGCATCATGCATACAAAAAATAAAGACAATAATATCAAACTTAGTATGTCCGATTGAACATTTCTTAAATTCAACCGAACACACATCAACCGACGCGGCAAAGCATCGTGGTAAAGGGTTTTAACCCCTCCAATAGGGGACCTTTAATCCGACTTACTAAGCCCATGCACTCGATCGCATCATTCATACAAAGATTAAAGACGATAATATCAAACTTAGTATGTCCGATTTTCTGCTGTTTGGCCTCCGTTTTACTGCTGTTTCCTCTATATTTTTTGCTCACTGTTCAGGTCACTATTTTGACGTTTCCACGGACTGTTTTGAGTGTTTTTTGTGGGTTTTTAGTGCAGTTTTGTGTGATTATTTCAATGATTACAAATGCAGTTTTTATGTTACTATTTGGAGGATTTTAGGGACTGTTTTAAAAGGATTTGGCTGCTGTTTGGGGGTGATTTTGGCTGCTGTTCATGCGTGTTTTAGGAGGTGTAGGGGCTTCTGTTTTCGGTGGAAAGGGGCTGCTGTTTGGGGGTGTATTTTCGGTGATGTGGGGCTGCTGTATTCGGTTGTGGAGTGGGGGAGATGAAGAGAATTATTTGTGTTTTTCTTCTTGCTATTACCGTGAGTGGCTAGGGCTCTTGGTGTTGTGATTTTCGTGTAAGTCTTGTGTATGAGCTAGGGGAGTGCATGTCTTGGTTAGGGGTTGTTTATATAGAGAAGGGTTAGGGCTACTCCTTGTCTCACAAGGAAGGAATTTTGGCATTAAAATGAGGATTTGATTTGGTATTCAACAAGAAAGGATTAGATTGAGGGGGGACAAATCTTGGCTAGATTAGGAATACAAAATATTTAATTTGTTATGATTGATTTTAATTAGGCATGATATTTGTTAAGTTTGGTATATAATATATTTGATTATCTTTATTAGGCATGCAATTTCTTTAATTTATGTAAGTATTTTTATTATTTTGGTAGGTGATTATTTAGATTTTATTTGTTTTATTTAATTTGGTATATGACTTAATTAATTATTTTATTTAATTACATTATCTAATTAATATTTAACTTAATATTTGATTTAATTTGGGTGTGTATTAGGTAAATGGGCGTGTGGGCCTTGGTTGGGGCGTGTGGGCCTTTGGTTGGGGCGTGTGGGCCTTTGGTTGGCGGGTTTGGTTTGTGTGGGCTAGGTGTGTGGGCTTGCGGGGATTTTAGGTCAAGGCCAAAGGGGCTTGCGGGGATTTTAGGCCGAGGTTAGGTTATTTGTGAGTATTTTGGGCCGGGAATAATTTTAAAATGGACAACCAACAAGTAACCCGAAGCTAAACCAGCGAACTTAATCCGATTATTAGTCAATTCTTGACTCCTCCCTTCCGACATCCGTTTCCCACGGCTTCCGCGACTTAAAAGGTAGTTCCTCCAACTGAGACTCATCATCGGGTTTCACATGCAAAAATACAATGCCTACAGTAGGCACAATACTTTGCTAGAAGCCAACCATGTCTTGTAAAATTGAGGGGGGACAAATCTTGGCTAGATTAGGAATACAAAATATTTAATTTGTTATGATTGATTTTAATTAGGCATGATATTTGTTAAGTTTGGTATATAATATATTTGATTTATCTTTATTAGGCATGCAATTTCTTTAATTTATGTAAGTATTTTTATTATTTTGGTAGGTGATTATTTAGATTTTATTTGTTTTATTTAATTTGGTATATGACTTAATTAATTATTTTATTTAATTACATTATCTAATTAATATTTAACTTAATATTTGATTTAATTTGGGTGTGTATTAGGTAAATGGGCGTGTGGGCCTTGGTTGGGGCGTGTGGGCCTTTGGTTGGGGCGTGTGGCCTTTGGTTGGCGGGTTTGGTTTGTGTGGGCTAGGTGTGTGGGCTTGCGGGGATTTTAGGTCAAGGCCAAAGGGGCTTGCGGGGATTTTAGGCCGAGGTTAGGTTATTTGTGAGTATTTTGGGCCGGGAATAATTTTAAAATGGACAACCAACAAGTAACCCGAAGCTAAACCAGCGAACTTAATCCGATTATTAGTCAATTCTTGACTCCTCCCTTCCGACATCCGTTTCCCACGGCTTCCGCGACTTAAAAGGTAGTTCCTCCTCCAACTGAGACTCATCATCGGGTTTCACATGCAAAAATACAATGCCTACAGTAGGCACAATACTTTGCTAGAAGCCAACCATGTCTTGTAAATCAGTAAAAACGTAGTACTAGGTACGTACATGTTCAGATAGTCCGACGACCGAATTTACTGCCAACATATCCGGGGATCTCATGGGTCGCTTCCCGAAGATTCACCGATAACGTATGACTCGAATATAATTAATCTGGGATTAATTATAAGAGAGAGAAATTAATCTAGGATTAATTACTAAGATATTTTATCTGGGATAAAATACTATTTAAAGAGAGAGAACGATTAATTTGGAATTAATCGATAAAATAATATATTCGATATATTAAACGAAATTAGATTTCGACGCGGAATTAAAATTGGATTTTAATTCGGGCTAACGAATTAATTTAGAATTAATTCACTAGCGATGTGAATAGTAATTTTGCTAGGCATAATTATTTAATTAAATTTTATTTAATTACGTCGCAACGGAAAATTCGTTAATTCGAAATTAGCGAACCCGAGCCCGGGAATGTTTGCGGGACCACTCGCATTTTGAATCAAGTGGGGCCCACAAGTCACGTCACGCATCACATCATTAGTCTTTCTTGTGATGGAAGTCACATAAACTTTGAGTGATGTGATGGATGTCACTTTTGTGAGTGATGTGAGTTGTTGGAAGGCTTTAATGCCTTGTACCTTTTTGAATTTGGTAATTTTGGTATTATATTTTTGAAATCCAAATACACAAAACCAACTCATCTTCTTCTCTCCTTCTCCCCTAAGTCACGACATTCTTGCCATTTTCTCTCTAAGTTCTTGGCTTGGCCGAGAACAAGAAGAAGCAAAAAGGAAAGATTTGTGGCAAATTTTTCAATGATGCTAGCACATCCAAGGGATCAAACAAAGGTGATAGGGAAACCTATTCATGAGCTTGGAATAATTCACAAAGCTTGGAGCTTGGAGCACAAAAAAAGAGCGGCTTGGACGAATACATCACCCATGGTGGAAAAGCTTTGTGTTCATCGCATCCAAAAGCCGATCAAAGTGAGTATTTCCGCAACTTTACTTTGATGTATTCACACGTTTCATATGCTTAATTGATCTTGGGATGACTTAGAAAACTCCAACATAATTCCACTTGGTTTAGAAAACAAATTTTTTGTTAGTTTGTGTGTATATATATGGATATATATTTTTACATACAAAATAACAACACAGTAAAAAACTAACATCAATGAAACAGACATAAACATGAAAATTATTTATTTCCTAAACTATTATCTCCCCCCAACCAAAACGAGACATTGTCCCTAATGTTTAAAGAAAGAAAGAAAGAGTTTAGAAGATATCACCTGGTAATTGTGAAATTGACAGTCATAACTAAAGATTACAGATTAAGGTCCAAGTTTACTTTGCGCTTTTTGCCACGATCGTTACCAGACTAATTCAACTTGGACAGAATATGGTCGATTTTTGGTTCATAAGCTAAAAGTTGGTCAATTAAATCATCAGTTGTTCGTGTAGTTAGAAAGATGTCTCTTACCGGTTTTGAAATAAACCCATTTCTTTTAGCATCTTCAAGAAATATAAAAAGAAAATTGAAAAATCCATTAACATTAAATAGCCCAATAGGTTTTTGGTGAATATTCAAGTTTGCCCATGACCCAACAATGAATATTTCTTCCAACTTTCTGACCCACCTGGTATAGCAATGAAAGCATCAGCATGATTGATCATTTTAGTGAGTCTTTCAGACATACCTGGGACAATACATTCTTCTCCATTTGATTTTACGATGATGTGGCTTTCTGTTAAAGGTTTTGGGATGATTCCCAAAACTTGACTTCCACCTTCATGTACAACTTTTGAAATACACTGTATCAATCCAAGATTGCCACCACCATATACTAAGTGCATATTTCTGTTTGCCATAACTCTACCCAATTCTCGTGCTCCCTCAACAAATTCTGGTTTAGTTCCGGAGCTAGTTCCACAAAATACACAGATATTAGTGAATCTTCGTTTTGAAGTTGTCTCCATTTGTGATGCCTCTCTTAGCTATATGTGTTGAGGAAATGGAAATGACAAGCTGAATTTATAGATACTGAAAAGGGTGAGGGAGAAATGCACTAATATCTGCAAAATGACAACTATCAGAAAAATAGATCGTGAACAAAAAATGTTAGATACTGTCGGCAAAAAAGTAAAGGAAAACAATAATTTAAAGTAAAGAAAATCAATGCCATAATATATAATGGTAGTTGTGATTGTGGCTCACATCTTCCTCTAGTTTTATGTCCAGTAACGGCTTGAACGCCCTCTATAGGTCGGGGATAGGCTTCCCATCCAATTTTCTTATAAATTGGTAAACAAGATCTTTTAAAGTCAGATTCCCGAGACTGTATGGTTGTCTTTCTTTATGAAATTGTGTGCGTAATCTGAGAATTTCACGATGAACATATCCACTAGGATGCGTCTCAAGAGTCAATGATATATCATCAAAAGGCTCCTTACTCAGTCCATCCCTAATGAATTGTATTTTATCCTCACGATTATCAGACACCATTCCTAAAGAACGACAACGAGTGTTGCACGTACAGTGTGCACACTTATAACAAACACCCATTTGTTTAGTTCTTAATTTCTTAGAATATGTGCTTTTCTCTAATCAGACATGTAAGGAATGAAGGAGTCATATGACTCACCTGTTGACTGATGCTTACACACGCGTATAACGCAAGCGCATGTATCGTTCAAGTAGTATAAAAAGTATCGATCCCACGAGGACTTAATACCTAATCTATTAATTTTATGAGGTCAAATGATTACTAGTATCTAACAGGTTGATTGATTGATTTGAAATGATGAAGGTTTTGAATTTAAAAACAAGTAAATAAAATTGCTCGAATGTAGGTTTAAGAAAATTTAATATTAAAAACTATCAAGGGTTGTGATTTCTTCCAATATCATTTTAAAGATGAAGTGGTTATTTTATGTTTGTGTAATAAATCGGTTTACTAACTTGGAACACTAAATTATGCAAAAGCCTCTGTCGATGGTCAGACGCAAATACCCAGTTTAAACCAATTGAACCATATGTCTATGTCAACAATCATCATCTGGATTCATTAAGTTTAAGTTCCAATTATGGCTACCCCGCCCGACAGGTATATGTCTATCCTGTAAGGAAATCTATTAAAGGGTTATCTATCCTCAAGGAAGATCGTGGGCTATTAAGTCTAAGGCTGAAACCTAAAATTCCATTGTCAAGTTTATTTTAGATTTACCATATCAATCTTATTAGTGGCCAATTAACAAGACGCATTAAGCTTAAGACTTAATAAGTAAACCTTGAAATTACCCAAACTATAATTTAACCCTTTATAAACCGGTGTATTGGATTTCATCACAACCCCAGATAACTGGCTTAGTTACGACACATATTTACGGGTAGTAAAAAAAACTTAAAAAAAATAAAAGACATAAAATAAAATACTGAAAATTAAATGCTGAAAAGTAAAAGCTGAAAGTAAATTACTGAAAAGTAAATTGCTGAAAAGTAAATTGATGAAAGTAAATTGCTGAAAGTAAATTGCTGAAAATAAATTGCTGAAAAGTAAATAAAGTAAAATTACAATAAAAGAAAATGCTGAGGTAAAAAGATCCACTTTTATTACTTCTATTTTAGATATCTTCCTTAATATAATATATTAACTTTGCATGATAATTACCAACCAGCCATTTAGGCGGTATCAGATTAAGTCAAATTAATAATTAATTACCAACCGACCAATCAGGCGGTATACAGTTTAGTCAGGTTAAAACCAATTTAAATAATTACCAATCGACCAATATGGCGGTATCCTCGTTAAGTAAGGTTTTAACTAGTTTATATATTATAATTAAGGGAGATTAATCTAAAATTAGTAATAAAAGTTTTACCTTTTACCCCAGCAAAGGGGAGTTACCTCCTCATTACTGAAAAGTAAAAACTGAAAATTAAAGAAAGAAAAGTACTGTGCGTAAAAGTAAATTGCGGAAAGTAAAAACTGAAAAGTAAAGAAAAGAAAGTGCGAAAGCGGAAATAATTACTGAAAGCTATAAATAAACAAACAAGATACAATCTTCTTAGTATTCTTAAGGAATTCCTTAGAAGAAAGTATGGATTTACAAATGAAATGGCTTGGTATTTATAGGCAAAATTTTGCCTCCACCAAATCAATTATTAATTGCTCCACTAATTACTTCACTAATTGCTCCACCAAATCCATTATTAATTGCTCCACTAATTGCTTATCATGTTTGGTGGTGATTTGATAATTTTTATTATTTATTTATTAATTTATTTTTTTGCTTTGAAAATGATTGAAAATGACTTTAATAATTACACACAACACACTTCTGGATGGTTCATGAATTTCGGGTATGAAATCTTCAGAATTCGAAATTATTTTATATTTAAAAGTTGTAGCTATTTGATTCTTCTTTAATCTGGAACTTGAATCAGCTCAATCTGATATCAGAGTAAAATGTTATGCCCAAAAATATGACAGATGAGCAAAATTGGAATTTCCAAAACTGCACTTCGTTAAAACGCCCTTTCAAGTTTCCAATCTCCAAAATTAATATGTCAGTCCAATTTTTGCCCTTATTTGACCCACATTTCGTCCTAAATGATTTCATTGTGTCCCAATATTATTTTATCTGCAAAATAAACTAAAACACATCAAAACGTTCATCAAACCCGATAAACAACAAAATATTAAGTAAAATGGGCGGTAAATATTGATATATTTTCCGCTCATACACCCCCAAACCTAACATTTTGCTAGTCCTCGAGAAAAATAATAAAATAAAATATAAGAAACAATTAAAATTAAACTAAGCCACTTTCGTAGGGATCACGGTTGCATTTAGCATATGCAACAAGCCTTTAAACCCCTAGGTGTCCCTAGTGGACGAGTTATAGTCTCGTGATGGCTTACAGCAACGATACCCACAAACGTTTTACAAAAGTAAGAAGATAATAAAACTAATGCACACAAAAGCAAAAAGACAAGAAAAAAAAGAATAAAGAAGTTAGTGACTAATCAGGTGAAACTTCTACTCCAAGTCAATAGTTGTTTTGTTTCATTCTAAATTACCGAATAAGTAAATTCTCTGATTATTTTTACCATTCTCCATATACACAGTCGACAAAATATTAATCAACTCATTTTTGCCCATAACAGTCACAAGTGTAGTTGATAAGAGAGTAATATTTTTGTCCTAAAGTTTTATCAGAATTCACATCTTTTTGCAGCAATGGAATAATTTTTCTGATTTTTCTTTTTGATTTTTGATTTTTGATTTTTTTTATTTATATACAATATCTTCCATCTATGTAGCGAGTGTTGGGTCGGTGGCTCCCAAACCAGTTGGCTTTTGGGCACCAGGTGTTAAGACACCCCGACAGACTTAATTACTCAGACTTCAGATATATATATTTTTGCAACATCATTGATCCATGTAGCGAGCTTTGGGCCAGTGACTCCCAAACCAGTTGGCTTTAGGGCACTAGGTGTTAAAACACTCTTACAGACTAATAACTCGGATCTCAGACACATTTTTTTACTCCATCACTTTTTGAGATGCTTTCTCCAATTAAACTAGAGCACTAAATATTATAAACTTTTCAATTACAACTCATGTCTGTATGTTACTATGCATGTTGATAATATCTGATAACTGAGCATATTAAGATCATTTTTGAGTCAGTATTATGGAGAATTCACAAATTAAATAATTCAAAAAGAAATAAACAAAAATTAACTTGTTCCGAATTAGGTTTGAGATACGTCTCAGGAGTGAAAACTCCTTACTCACTTATCTCTTACCAATTTCACCTTTTTAGTCAAAATAAAAACACAAAAACGCAAAATATTTTTGTAATTTTTGAAAATTTTTAATTTTTTTTTGTATTTTTCGAAAAATTTTGGACTAAAAATAAAAACAACACACAAACTAAAAACAAGGTACTGATAAACTAATTCCCTCCCCCAAACCTAAATGAGACATTGTCCTCAATGTCTTAAACATAGAAGAAGAGTGTAGAAGATAGTACCTGATTAGCTGAAATTCTACAGGAAATTAAAGGTTAAGATCCAGATTAATCCGACGCCTCTTACCACGATCGTCCTCAGACCAATTTATCTTTGAAAGGATAGGGTCAATTTGTGGTTCATAAGCTAAGATTTGGTCAATTAGATCCGGAGCAGTTCCAGCAGTGAAGAGGAGTTCTTTTAAAGGTTTTGACACGAACCCATTTCTCCGGGCATCATCAAGAAACACTTAAAGAAAATCATAAAATCCATCAACGTTAAACAGCCCAATTGGTTTCTAGTGTATGTTCAAGTTCGCCCAAG
Source organism: Zanthoxylum bungeanum (assembly GCA_019454045.1). Classification (NCBI taxonomy): domain Eukaryota; kingdom Viridiplantae; phylum Streptophyta; class Magnoliopsida; order Sapindales; family Rutaceae; genus Zanthoxylum; species Zanthoxylum bungeanum. Next base: position 49,755 of record SKCR01032910.1, read on the forward strand.
ATAGCACTATAAAAATTTCCTCCAATGTACCCAAGCCACCTGGCAAAGCAATAAAAGCATCAGCACAGTTAATCATTTCTACCAGTCATTCAGACATACCTGGAACAATCAGTTCCTCTCCATTTGATAGTTCAATAAGATTTGCTCCTGCCAAGGGTTTTGGGATGATTCCCAAAACGTGACTGCCTCCTTCTTGTATGGCTTTTGAAATGATCCCTATAAGTCCAAGATTGCCTCTGCCATATACTAAGTGCATATTCTTTGCAGCTAAGACTCGACCCAATTCTTGTACTGCTTCTACGTATTATGGTTTAGTACCAACACTACTACCGCAAAACACACAGATGTTTTCAACTCGTCTTCTTGAAGTGGCTTCTATGTTTTACTCTGGATGCTTTCAAATGTGCAATGATGAGTTAAATTTATAACACCTGAAAAAGGTGGGTAACAATAATAGCAGTAGTACCTGCTGTTGGACAATCATGGTGTTGTTGTACAAATTAACTATGTGACAAAGGAGATTGGACTCTTTTCATTTGTGATTAGATCACCAAGATATATAAATGATAGGAGGTCCCTATGATTTGTTCCTGGATTGAGAATGATATGAGACATTATCAGTCCACGAAGGATAAATCATTAATATCCCTAGTCAAAGCATTGTTGAGATTGGACATCGATAAATGCGTAAAAGACTAGTATTAAACTTGTGCGCGTTGTGAGGGCATAACGATATAGTTCTCATATATTTAGGTATAGGATACTCATGCAAGTGTAATATGAGGTTGTGTTTTACCGATGGTACGGGAAACAGCTTCGCTCTGGATAGACCCCCTCGGAATTCCATTGGTAATATGACTATGTGTCTATGGAAGTTCGAAATCAGGGTAGGTGTATTTGGTCTTAACTTGAGACTTGTATCGCGATAATCAATATACTTTGGTTTTGGTCGTCCAGGGCTTTAACCAGTTTCTGTGTACGCCTCTTCTGGGTATATCGAGAATCGTAGTGTGTTGGGTGTGATGTCAAGACGGAAGTATCACTCCAGTCATAGTGGAGATGATGGTCACGTAGGATACGGGACTGGTTCTCTTAAATGCTGCAGCTATCGGGATATTATAACAAGGTCATGTATATCCGATTATAGAGACTAATCACCAGACGTCCGACATGTGCTTCGTACGGGGCAGACATAATTCCAGCCCCAGGCCTAACACGTGATCATCTGATACTGGATCGACATACACAATACAACGTATACTACGCCTGATATAGATCGCTTATTCCTGTACTTTATATTTCTGGAGAATTGGGTAGGCATGGCGCTTTGCTAGAAGCCAACCTTGTCTTGTAAATCGGTATAAACATAGTACGAGGTACTTGTTAGACATTATGACCCGTAGCGTCACTGTTTTGTAAATGATAATGTATTATTGTACAAAATTAACTATGTGATAATGAAATTGCCTTTTGCCGTTTTGTAAATTATTTACTTTGATATATAAATGGAAAAAGTCCATATGATTAGTTCCGTATTGAGATGATATGAGACAGTATCAATATAAAAGGTTTAATCATTAAATATCCCTAGTCGGAGAGTATTATCGAGATCGGACATCGATAATGCGGAATAGACTAGTATTGCACTTGTGCGCGTTGTGATGGCACAGCGGCATAGTTCCCATATATTTAAGTATTGGATACTTATGCAAGTGCGATAGGAGGTTGTGTTTTACAGATGGTACGGAAAACAGCTTCGCTCTGGATAGACCCCGCGGAATCCCATTGGTAGTATGTCTGCGTGTCTATGGGAGGCCGCATCAGGGTAGGTGTATGGTCTTAACCTGAGACTTGCATCGCTAGTACTTGCGACAATCGGTAAACTTTGGTTTTGGTGGTTCGGGGCTTTAACCGGTTCTGTGTACACCTCTTATGGGTTTATCGAGAATCGTAGTGTACTGGATGTGATGTCAAGATGGAAGTATCACTTCAGACATATGGAGATGATGATCACGCAGGATACAGAACTAGTACTCTATAAAAGGTTGCAACCGTCGGGACAATATGACCAGGTCAGGATTTTCCGATTTAAAGAGACTAGTTGTTTGATGTCCGATATATGTTTCGTAAGGGGCAGACACATTTCCAGCCCCAGGCTGACATGTGATCGTCCGATACTGGATCGATGTACGCAATACTACGGTATGCTACGCTTGATAAAGATCTAATATTCCAATAAGAATATTTCTGGAGAATTGGGTAGGCATGGCTCTTTGCTAGAAGCCAACCTTGTCTTGTAAATCGGTAAAAACGTAGTACGAGGTACGTACGTGTTCGGATTATCCGACGACCGTATTTACTGCCAACATATCCGGAGATCTCTTGGGTCGCTTCCTGAAGATTCACCTTTGATATTTGATTCGAACTTTATTAATCTTGGATTAATTACGGAGAAACTTTATATTGGATAAAATGCCTAATTTAGAGAGAGAACGATTAATTTGGAATTAATCGATAAAATAATATATTCGATATATTAAACGAAATTAGATTTCGACGCGGAAGTAAATCGGATTTTAATTCGGGCAAACGAATTAATTTAGAATTAATTCGTTAGCGATGTGAATAGTAATTTCGCTAGGCATAATTATTTAATTTACGTCGCGACGGAAATTCGTTAATTCGGAATTAGCGAAACCGAGCCCGAAAGTGTTTGCGGACACATTCGTATTTTGAAACGAGTGGGACCCGCAAGTCACATCGCGAAGTCTCATCACTTGACATGACTAGATGATGGATGTCACTAGTCACCTTTATTGAGTGACACATTGTCACTGTTCATGATGTAAGTAGGTGAGGCCATTTAATGGCTTTTTGGAGGGAAAAACATTTTTGACTTTTAGAAAAGTATATACCAAATGTTTTGGTAATGGTTTTAATAATTATTCTCTTTTAGAAAGAAATAGCAAAAACCAAAAACTTCTCCCTCTCTCTCTCTCCATGCCGTGAGCACCATTGGCAAAGGAAAAATTTGATTGTTCTTTTACTCCATTTGCTAGCACATTGAAGGATCAAAGGAGGTGATAGGGAAACAACCTTGGAGCTTGGAATACAAAAAGGCTTGGAGCTTCTTCTTCATTTCATCTTGGCCGAAAATTTCCACCTTGGAGACTCAAGGATTTTCTTCATCATTTTTCATCACAAGCTTTGTAAGTATGATTCCGCCATGCTTCAAGTTTTACATATATAAATCATGTGTTTCATTTGCTTATACTTTCTTTGGGACTAATAATAGAAACCAACAATGGTATCATGGAGCCATGTTTAAGCATGAAATACATTAGGGTTAATTTGGGTAAAATTGATTGAAGCATGTTCTTGTGAATTTGATGATTAAGTATGCTTATATGTATGTATATAATGTTATACATGATCAATTTTGAGAAAAATGCATTGGATGATTTTTCCCCAAATTTGTTGCTTTGGCCGAATATGGAGGTCCTTGCACTGGATTGGAATTTTTTGTGTACAAGTTCATTAGATGACTTAAAACATATACGGGACGTAGATTAGTGATTCAATCGGATTGAAAAACAAATCGAACCAAAAAATTCCCATTGGCCGAATGCAAAAGACAGGGTTAAAGGACTTGATTTTTTGTTCAAATAAATGTTGGACATGTGTTTTGAACAAGTGATGATTAATAAATTAAATGGTGTTTTGGAAATATTTGGTTTAATGAATTAATCATGGATTTACACTTTAATTAATTGATTTTAAAATTGGAATATTAAAATTTAATTAATGGGCTTAATTATAAAATTGGGCTTGTATTATTATATTTGGCATAATGGGCTTGGTTGGGCCAAGTAGATTGGGCTAAAATGATTGGATCCAATTTGGGCTTAAATCACTCCATTAAGTCCAAATATAGTAAAATGGGCTTTAATGTTTGATTGGGCCTTATGGGCTTGAAATTGATTTTATGGCATTTAAGGGTGATTCCTTATTTGGGCTTGGTAATTGGGTTTGACCCACATTGACCAAAGCCCAAGCCTTAATAAATCAATTGAAAGCCCATCGGACTTTAATTAAACAAACATTGGATGTTAGTTGGGCTTGGAGACCCAATTAGATTAGATTTAGAATCTAAGTCTTTAAAAGCACATTAAAAGTGTAAACATTTAATTTGGAATTAAAAAAATTGAATTAGTATTGAATACGACTTAATTGGATTTAACTAGTAGTTCGATATAATTCGTTAATTCGTACCTTATGTACTTATTCTCAAACGAGTTGGACTCGCGCAAAATCAAACCGTTGTTTGAACATTGGATGATCACTTAAACAAAGACTAAATAATTGGATTAGATTGGTTGTATAGCATGTCTTGATTGAAAATATATGTATGTGATGAATGAATGAATAGTGTATCGGATGGATATTAGAAGGGAAAGGGTAATTTTTAGAAATTATTGTAAATTTAGAATTTATAAATTGGACATGCGTGTCCAGCCTTATCTCTTTTATCTCTTTATATTCTCTTCTCACCTAATTCCCCTCAATGTAAATGAGGTTTCTCTTATTGTATTATGTAATTGGGTAGAAGTAGAATAGTGCTAGCGGGGAGAGGAAATGGAGTGATTTGTTCTAGGAACAAGTTGTTTTATATATCCATCCGTATATCACTATAATTACTTTACGCGCTTTATGATGTTTTAGAAGCATGCTTAAGGGTGTATGATGATGAGACCTAACAAAGATAATAAATTGGTTGCCAATTACGCAAAAATCCCTCAATTTATATTAAGCGATTATCCTTCCGTTGAATGATTCTTGTTCAAGATCCAAAATTGGCATTGGTTTGTTGGCCAAAGTCAAGACCTTTGTCAATTGAGGATGTACTTGAATCATGAGAGTTTTGTTCCACATCGGTGTCTTGTCCAAGTTGTGATTTGTTGGCCAAAGTCAAGATCACTTCTTGTCCAACGACATTGATTATGAAACTTTCCTTGTCAATGGGTCCCGCTTAAATGGAATCATTAGGTTTGTTGTGCCAAGCCAAGGCCTAGATGATTCGGAGGATATGGTTAGGAAAATGTATTAGATACATTGGCATAAGTAATGTACATATGTTTTGGACTTGGATGTCCACCTAACCGGATCTAGGAATTGGATGGGATCCAATTGATCTTTGAGATCTACCTAGTTAAATAGGATACGCTTGTTGGCCAAAGTCAAGGTTGTGTGTTATTTAACGGGATCCTAGCCCACTAGGAAATAGGATTTCCCGAGTTCTCAACAGAGGGTTAGAGACTTGATGAAAATAATGGGAGGCTAGTATTGAATTTGCAATTTCATTCAGATACTTAGCCTACGCGTCTTTCAAAATTATTTCGTCTATTTATTAAAATTAGTTGGACAATACATTGTTATTTTTTTCTTGTAACAGTTTGACTGTACCCATTTTATCATTAACTAGATAGTTGGACTATCGTAGTTGAGATGGCAAGCAAGGGAAATGTCCGAGACATCATCATGGGTGACAATGTCTTAAGGGCACAAACTTCACTGATGGGAAATGAACCTGAGGATAGTCCTTGGGGCTGAGAGGATGCTGTACACTATACAGAACCTCTCCCGCCTAGCCCACTGACCCACTTGAGCTGGAGTTATGGAAAACTCACAGCGATGATGTTACACAGCTCAGGCTATTATGTTAGCTTCGATGACTCAGCACTTTCGTCACCAGAATAGGGACTTGGATCCTTATAACATGATGGCTAGACTGCAAGATCTCCAACGCACCAATAAGCGGATGGAGAGGTACGAGTTAGTGAAGAAACTCTTCCGCCCCCGAATGACGAAGGCGCATCAGTTGAGGCCCACGGGACTCAAATGATCTCCGATATTGATGAGTTGGCCAATATGGGAATAGTCTTGGAGGCTGAGCTGACCGTAGATTTGATCTTACAGTCACTTCCTGATTCTTGGAAACAAATCATAATCAACTACAAGTTGATGGACACAGATGACTCTCTGGAGAGCTATTATCCATCTTGAAGGAGTCTGAAAAGAACTCCATAAAGGGGGCAAGCGCGAGGCGCACTATGCATCGACCTCTCAGGGGCCAAGGGCTGGGCCCAAAGCAACTGGAGGGGTGAGGAAGATGAAACATAAGAACAGGGTAAGGCAAGTTGACAAAAGCTTCTGGGAAGCCAAGGAACAAGTCTCAAGATGTCTGCCTCAACTGCGGCAAAAAAGGTCACTGGAAACGTGACTGCCGAATGGGCAAGGGACACAGGGAGGATATCAAGGCAGGCAAGGCACTAGCCTCTAGTATGTTTGTTATTGAGATAAATATGACTACTTCTAGTTTTAAAAATTGGATTTTTGATTCTGGTTGTGCTGCTCATATATGTACTGATTTGCAGGATCTGCAGAATAGCAGGATGCTGGCTTCAGGGGAGGTTGATCTATGAGTCGAAAACGGAACTCCAGTTGCTGTTTTGGCTGTGTAGGGACTTTTGTTTTGGAATTGTCCTCGGGGCATGTACTTAAACTTTTGAACTGTTATTATATACCTAGTTTGACTAGGAATATCATATCTGTATCTTTGTTAACCCAGCATGGGTACACTTTTGTATTTAGAAAACATGGGTGTTATTTATATAAAGATGATGCAGAAATTTGCACTGCCGTGCAAATAATGGCCTTTATATTTTGAATATAAATGAATCTCCTAAACATAAAATAACAAAAAAAAGGCTCAAAAGGAGTAATCTAAAAGATGAAGCTTACATGTGGCATTGTCGTCTAGGACACATCAACAAGACTCGCATATCCACACTTTCGAAGAGTGGGTACCTGGACGGATTTGATCCTAAATCATATGATGTCTGCGAATCTTGTCTTTTAGGCAAAATGCCTAAATCACCTTTTAGTGGTAAAGGTGAACGTGCCACAGAACTGTTAGCCCTCGTTCATAGCGACGTATGTGGGCCCATGTCTAGCCAGGCTAGAGGTGGATATCATTACTTCGTAACCTTTACGGATGATGCATCTCGTTATGGTTATGTGTATCTAATAAGACACAAGTCGGAAACTTTTGAGAAATTCAAAGAGTTTCGACACGAAGTAGAAAAACAAACAGGCAAGAGTATTAAGACATTGCGGTCGGACCGTGGTGGCGAATACTTAAGTTATGAGTTTCAAGATTACTTGAAAGAATATGGTATTCTTGTTGGAAAAAATAACCAAGCCCCAAGATCAACAAGAACAAGCAAAATATATAAATACATGAATGAATAAATTGAAGTATGGCGGAATCATACTCACAATACTTGAAAATGGATGCTAAGATGATGCGAAATTCCTCCCTTGTGCAGTGAAGCTTTCGGCCAAGAAGAAAATAGGGACTCCAAGTCGAGTTTGATCCTTCCAAGCTCAAGGATTAGTTTCCCATATCACCTATGTATGATCCCTTGAAGGTGCTAGCCTTTGTTGTGATTTTGAATGCACAACTTCTTCAAATCTTGCCACAAAAATTAAAGAAATGGAGAGCCCAAAACTGCATTGTAGTTTCGGCAATGTGAGAGAGAGAGGAGGTTTGAATGATTTTTGTTACAAAAAATCAATTTATATTTATGCCATAATATTTATTAATTAATAATAAACTTATGACACAAATCATGCAATGGCTTAGAGTGTCAAACACTCAAACTCCATGCAAAACATTGAGTGCATTGTACACTATCTCCATGCAATGCATTAGAATTAAATAATGCATAATATGATATGTGTCATGTGGGCCCCACACATTTCCAAATGAAAGTGGGCCCACGTGCACTCACGCGTTCGGGTTCGATATTTCCGAAATACCGAACTTACGTCGCGACGTTAATTAAATCGAATTTAAATAAATAATTACGCCTAGCAAAATTATTATTTACGTCGCTAACGAATTAATTCTAAATTAACTCGTTTGCCCGAATTAAAATCTAATTTTAATTTCGCGTCGAAATCGAATTTCGATTATTATATCGAATATAATAATTTTACGATAATTCCAAATTAATCGTTCTCTCTCTTGTATAGTACTTTATCCAGATAAAGTCTCTCCGTAATTAATCCAAGATTAATCGATTTTGAATCATACGTCATTGGTGAATCTTCACATCGCCACGATGTATGATCTCTCGAATCAGATGGAATCGTCGAAGAACATGTTTGGATCGTTGATGAGACCTTGGTTTCTTAGCCTGCGCTATGGCCCCGCTATTGTCACAATACAATAAAACGGGCTCAGCTGCTAATGGAACTACTCCTAATCCAACTAGGAATTTTCGGATTCAAACCGCTTCCTTTGCTGCTTCAGCTGCTGCAATGTACTCCGCTTCAGTTGTTGAATCGGCAACAGTATCTTGCTTGGAAGATTTCCAGCTCACTGCTCCGTTATTCAAGCAAAATATGTACCCGGTTTGCGACTTGAAGTCATCTCTGTCGGTTTGGAAACTTGCATCGGTATACCCAGATACCTCAAGTTCTCCATCTCCATAGATTAAGAAAACATCCTTAGTTCTCTTAAGATACCTAAGGATACTCTTAACCGCCATCCAGTGATCCTTTCCTGGATCGGCCTGATATCGACTACACATGCTCAAACCATAGGACACATCAGGTCGTGTACATATCATGGCATACATGATCGATCCAACTGCCGAGGCGAACGGAGTCCGACTCATGTTGTCTCTCTTATCTCGTGTTTTAGGACACATGTCCCTAGATAGATAGACGCCATGTGATGTTGGCAACAGTCCCCTCTTGGACTGATCCATGTTGAATCTCTTCAACACTTTATCAATATATGGGAGAGTCCAAGTAGCCTTCTAGATCTATCCCTGTAGATCTTTATTCCTAGAATAAAAGCTGCTTCTCCCAGATCTTTCATGGAGAATTTCAATGAAAGCCAAGCTTTCACCGACGTTAACATGGGAATGTCATTGCCTATAAGCAATACATCGTCGACATAAAGGACAATAAAAGTCAGTGCACTCCCACTAACCTTCTTATATACACAAGGATCATCTACGTTTTGAATGAAATCATATTGTTTTATGACCTCATCAAAACGTTGGTTCCATGACCTCGATGCTTGCTTCAGTCCATAAATGGACGATTTAACTTACAAACCTTGTTTGCAAGTCTTGGTGCAATAAAAACCGTCAGGTTGTTGCATATAAACATCCTCCAACAGGTTTTCGTTAAGGAAAGCGGTTTTTTTTAACGTCCATCTGCCATATTTCGTAATCGTAATATGCAGCTATCGCAAGCATTATCCGAATGGATTTAATCATGGCAACGGGTGAGAAAGTTTCGTCATAATCAACTCCAAGTTGTTGACGATAACCCTTCGCTACGAGCCTAGCTTGTACGTTTGTACGTTGCCATCCATGTCTGTCTTCTTCTTGAAGACCCATTTGCATCCAATAGGCTTTACGCCTTCTGGTGCATCAACTAGTGTCCAAACTTGGTTGGTATACATGGATCCATTTCGGCCTTCATGGCCTCTTGCCATAAAGTGGATTCGATACCTGTATCGCTTCCTCATACGTAGCGGGTTCAGTATCCTCAATAAGATTAATATCTACATGAGGTGAGATCAGGAATCCATACCTCTCAGGTATTACCCTGACTCTCTCCGACCTACGTAGTCCTTGTGTAATTGAAGATTGTGGTTCAGTCTCATCCTGGATGGACTGTTCATGTTCCGTTCTCGATTCATTGCCAGGAACAGTATCACTTCGACTTTCATCGAGTTCTACTTTCCTCCCACTAAACACTGTATTTAGGAATTCCTTTTCAAGGAAAACCGCATGTAGAGCAACAAATACTTTGTTCTCTTGTGGGTAATAGAAGTAATATCCTTTGGTTTCCCTAGGATATCCAACAAATAGGCATTTATCTGATTTGGGTTCAAGTTTGGTACCTTCCAAACGTTTGACGTATGCCCAGCAACCCCAAATCTTCAGGAATGAGAAACCTGGTTTCTTTCCTGTCCATATCTCATACGGAGTCTGTTCAACAGAATTTGACGGAACCATATTCAAAATAAGAATTGCACTTTCTAATGCATGTCCCCAGAAGGATATAGGTAGCTCAGTGCGACTCATCATCGACCTTACCATGTCAAGCAAGGTACGGTTTCTCCGTTCAGACACACCATTAATTGTGGTGTTCCAGGAGGAGTCCATTGTGAAAGAATCCATATTCTTTCAAGTAATCTTGAAACTCATTACTTAAGTATTCGCCACCACGGTTCCGACCGTAATTCTTAATACTCTTGCCTGTTTGTTTTTCAACTTCACGTCGAAACTCTTTGAATTTCTCAAAAGTTTCCGACTTGTGCATCATTAGATACACATAACCATAACGCGATGCATCATCCGTAAGGTTACGAAGTATCGATATCCACCTCTAGCCTGGCTAGACATGGGCCCACAAACGTCACTATGAACGAGGGCTAACAGTTCAGTGGCGCGTTCACCTTTACCACTAAAAGGTGATTTAGGCATTTTTCCTAATAAACAAGATTCGCAGACGTCATATGAATTTGGATCAAATCCGTCCAAGTACCCACTCTTCGAAAGTGTGGATATGCGAGTCTTGTTGATGTGTCCCAGACGACAATGCCACAAATAAGTTTCTTCCTTTGGATTACTCATTTTGAGCCTTTTGTTTGTTATTTTACGTTTTGGAGATTTTTTATATTCAAATTAAAGACCATTATTTGCATCGGCTGTGCAAATTTTCCATCATCTTATATAAATAACACCTGGTGTTTTTAAATACAAAAGTGTACCCATACTGGGTTAACAAAGATACAGAAATAATATTCCTAGTTAAACTAGGAACAAAATAACAGTCATTTAGTTTAAGTACATGCCCCGAGGGCAGTTCCAAAACAAAAGTGCCTACGGCCAAAACAGCAACAGAAGTTCCATTTCCAACTCGTAGATCTACCTCCCCCGAAGCCAGTCTCCTGCTATCATGCAGATCCTGCACATCAGTACAAATATGAGAACCACAGCCAGAATCAAAAATCCAATTTTTATTAAGACGAGAAGTAGTCATTTTATCTCAATAACAAACATACCTGAGGCCGGTGCCTTGCCCGCCTGTATGTCCTCCTTGTGTCCCTTGTTCATGCGGCAGTCACGCTTCCAGTGACCTTTCTTGCCGCATTTCAGGCAATCATCTTGAGACTTGTCCCTTGGCTTCCCAGAAGCCTTTGTTGACTTGGCCTTGCCTTTGTTTCTATGCTTTTTCTTTAACACCCCCAGTTGCCTTGAGCCCAGCTTTCGGCGTTTGAGATGTTGATGCAAAGTGCGCCTCGCGCTTGTTGCCTTTCAGAAGCTCTTTCTCTGACTCCTTGAGAATCGATAATAACTCTCCAAGAGTATCATCCGAATTCATCAATTTGTAGTTGATGACAATCTGTTTCCAAGTATCGGGTAGTGACTGTAGAAGTACATCTATAGACAGCTCAGCCTCCAAGACTATACCCTTATTAGCCAATTCATCAATATCGGCTATCATTTGAGTCCCATGGACCTCAACAGAAAACCATCAGTCATACGGGAGCGAAAGATTTTCTTCACTAACTCGTACCTCGCCATCCGCTTATTAGTGCGGTGAAGATCTTGCAATCTTGCCATCATATTATAAGGATCCAAGTCCCTATTCTGGCGGCGAAAGTGTTGAGTCATTGAAGCAAGCATGATCGACTGAGCCGTGTCACAATCATCACTGTGAGTTTTCCATAACTCCAGCTCAAGTGGCTCAGTGGGCTTAGGCCCGGGAGGTTTTTGTATCGTATACAGTATCCTCTCCGCCCCAAGGACTATCCTTAGGTTCATTTCCCAGTCGGCGAAGTTGGTCCCTTGAACACATTATCACCCATGATTATGTCACGGACATTTCCCTTGTTTGCCATCTTAACTACGATAATCTAATTATCTAGTTAACGATATGTGGGTACAGTCAAACTGTTACATAAAAAAATAACATTGTATTAGTCCAACTAATGTGTAAATATTGACGAAATAAGTTGTGTAAGCGCGTAAAGCTAAGTATCTGAACGATAATTGCAAATTCAATACTAGCCTCCCACTATTTTCTGCAAGTCTCTAACCCTCTGTTGAGTACTCGGGAAATCCATTTTCCTAGTGGGCTAGGATCCCGTTAAATAACACACAACCTTGACTTTGGCCAACAAATTGTATGATATTTAACTAGGTAGATCTCGAAGATCAATTGGATCCCATCCAATTCCTAGATCCGGTAGGTGGACATCTAAGTCCGAAACATATACATATGTCAATGCATCCAATACATTTTCCTAACCATTTCCTCTGAATCAACTAAGCCTTGGCTTTGGCACAACAAACCTAATGATTCCAGTTAAGCGGGACCCATTGACGAGGAAAGTTTCGTAATCAATGTCGATGGACAAGAAGTGATCTTGACTTTGGCCAACAAATCACAACTTGGACAGGACACCGATGTGGAACAAAACTCTCATGATTCAAACACATCCTCAATTGACAAAGGTCTTGACTTTGGCCAACAAACCAATGCCAATTTCGGATCTTGAGAAAGAATCATTCAACGGAAGGAAAATCGCTTAATATTGTTTGAGGGATTTTTCGCGTAATTGGCAACCAATTAATTTATCTTTGTTAGGTCTCATCATCATACACCCTTAAGCATGCTTCTAAAACATCATAAAGCGCGTAAATTAAAGTAATAGCGATATACGGATGGATATGAACAACAACTTGTTCCTAGAACAAATCACTCCCTTTCCTCTCCCCGTTAGCACTATTCTACTCCTTACCCAATTACATAATACAATAAGAGAAACTCATTTACATTGAGGGGAATTAGGTGAGAAGAGAATACAAAGAGACAATAAGAGAAAGGCTGGACACGCAGGTCCAATTTATAAATTCTAAATTTACAATAATTTCTAAAATTACCCTTCCCTTCTAATATCCATCCGATATTCACTATTCATATCACATCCACATTCATTCATTCAAGGCATGTTATACAACCAATCAAATCCAATTAATTAGTCTTTAATTAGGTGACAATACAATGTTCAAACAATTGTTTGCATTTGCGCGAGTCCAACTCAATTTGAGAATAAATACTTATAGTATGAATTCACGAATTATATCGAACTACTCGTTAAATCCAATTTAAGTCGTATTCAATACTAATCCTATTATTTAATTCTAAATAAAATATTTACACTTTTATTGTGCTTTTATAACTTAGATTCCAAATCTAATACGATCGGGTCTCAAAGCCCAACTAACATCTAATGTCCGTTTAATTAAAGTCAGATGGGCTTTCAATTGATTTCTTTGGGCTTGTTAATTGGGTTTGGTTATTTTTTCCAACAATGGTATCAGAGCAAAATATATAAATACAGGAATGAATAAATTGAAGTATGGCGGAATCATACTCACAATACTTGAAAATGGATGCTAAGATGATGCGAAATTCCTCCCTTGTGCAGTGAAGCTTTCGGCCAAGAAGAAAAGAGGGACTCCAAGTCGAGTTTGATCCTTCCAACCTCAAGGATTAGTTTCCCATATCACATATGTATGATCCCTTGAAGGTGCTAGCCTTTGTTATGATTTTGAATGCACAACTTCTTCAAATCTTGCCACAAAAATTAAAGAAATGGAGAGCCCAAAACTGCATGTAGTTTCGGCAATGTGAGAGAGAGAGGAGGTTTGAATGATTTTTGTTACAAAAAATCAATTTATATTTATGCCATAATATTTATTAAATTAATAATAAACTTATGACACAATCATGCAATGGCTTAGAGTGTCAAACACTCAAACTCCATGCAAAACCATTGAGTGCATTGTACACTATCTCCATGCAATGCATTAGAGTTAAATAATGCATAATATGACATGTGTCATGTGGGCCCCACACGTTTCCAAATGAAAGTGGGCCCACGTGCACTCACGCGTTCGGGTTCGATATTTCCGAAATACCGAACTTACGTCGCGACGTTAATTAAATCGAATTTAAATAAATAATTGCGCCTAGCGAAATTATTATTTACGTCGCTAACGAATTAATTCTAAATTAACTCGTTTGCCCGAATTAAAATCTAATTTTAATTTCACGTCGAAATCGAATTTCGATTATTATATCGAATATAATAATTTTACGATTAATTCCAAATTAATCGTTCTCTCTCTTGTATAGTACTTTATCCAAGATAAAGTCTCTCCGTAATTAATCCAAGATTAATCGAGTTTGATCATACGTCATTGGTGAATCTTCGGGAAGCGACCCAAGAGATCTCTGGATATGTTGGCAGTAAATACGGCCGTCAGATTATCTGAATACGTACGTACCAAGTACTACATTTTTACCGATTTACAAGACAGGTTAGCCTCTAGCAAAACGCCATGCCTACCCAATTCTGCAGAAATATTCTTATTGGAATATAAGATCTATAACAGGCGTAGTATACCGTAGTATAGTGTATATCGAACCAGTATCGGATGATCACATGTAAGGCCTGGGGCTGGAGATGTGTCTGCCCGTACGATACACATATCGGACATCAAGCAACCAGTCTCTTTGAATCGGATAATCCTGACCTAGTCATATTATCCCGATGGTTGCAACCATTATAGAGTACTAGTTCTGTATCCCTCGCGATCATCATCTCCATATGTCTGAAGTGATACTTCCATCTTGACATCACACCCAATACACTACGATTCTCGATAAACCCAGAAGAGGTGTACACAGAACCCGTTAAAGCCCTGGACCACCAAAACTAAAGTTTACCGATTGTCGTAAGTACTAGCGATGCAAGTCTCAGGTTAAGATCATATGCACCTACCCTGAAGCGGACTCCCATAGAAACGCAGACATACTACCAATGGGATTCCGCGGGGTCTATCCAGAGCGAAGCTGTTTTCCGTACCATCGGTAAAACACAACCTCCTACCGCACTTGCATAAGTATCCTATACTTAAATATATGAGAACTATGCCGTTGTGCCCTCACAACATGGACAAGTGCAGTACTAGTCTATTCCGCATTATCGATGTCCAATCTCGATAATACTACGACTAGGGATATTTAATGATTAAACCTTTATGGATTGATACCGTCTCATATCATCACAATCCGGAACTAATCATAGGGACTCTTACCATTTATATCAAAGTAAATAAATTACAAAACGGTAAAAGGCAATTTCATTACTACATAGTTAATTTTGTACAATAATACAATATCATTTACAAAATAGTGACGCTATGGGTCATAACTGTCTAACAATTCTTTCACAGTGGACTCCTCCTGGAACACCGCAATTAAACGGTGTGTCTGAACGAGAGGAAACCGTACCTTGTTAGACATGGTAAGGTCGATGATGAGTCGCACTGAGCTACCAATATCCTTATGGGGATACGCATTAAACAGTGCAGTACTTTTTGAATAAGGTTCCGTCAAAGTCTGTTGAACAGACTCCATATGAGATATGGACAGGAAGGAAACCAGGTTTCTCTTTCCTGAAGATTTGGGGATGCTGGGCATATGTTAAACGTTTGGAAGGTACCAAACTAGAACCCAAATCAAATAAATGCCTTTTCGTGGGATATCCTAGGGAAACCAAAGGATATTACTTCTATCACCCACAACAGAACAAAGTATTTGTTGCTCTACATGCATTTTTCCTTGAGAAGGAATTCCTAGATGCAGTGGTAAGTGGGAGGAAAGTGGAGCTCGATGAAAATCGTAGTGATACTATTCCTGGCAATGAATCAACGACGGAACATAAACAGACCATCCGGGATGAGTCTGTACCACAATCTTCATATACACAAGGACCGCGTAGGTCGGAGAGAGTCAGGACAGTACCTGAGAGGTATGGGTTCCTGATCTCGCCTCA
The DNA here is from genome assembly GCA_019454045.1 of Zanthoxylum bungeanum. NCBI lineage: Eukaryota > Viridiplantae > Streptophyta > Magnoliopsida > Sapindales > Rutaceae > Zanthoxylum > Zanthoxylum bungeanum. The sequence continues at coordinate 65,758 of SKCR01032910.1, forward strand.
TGTAGATATTAATCTTATTAAGGATAATGAACCGGCTACGTATGAGGAAGCGATACAGAATATTGATTCCGCTTTATGGCAAGAAGCCATGAAGTTCGAGATGGATTCCATGTACGCCAACCAAGTTTGGACACTGGTTGATGCACCAGAAGGCGTAAAGCCTATTGGATGCAGATGGATCTTCAAGAAGAAGACCGACATGGATGGCAACGTGCAAACATACAAAGCTAGGCTTGTAGCAAAGGGGTATCGTCAACAATATGGTATTGATTATGACGAAACTTTCTCACCCGTTGCCATGATTAAATCCATTCGGATAATGCTTGCAATAGCTGCATATTTCGATTACGGATATGGCAGATGGACGTTAAAACCGCTTTCCTTAACGGAAACTTTTGGAGGAGTTTATATGCAACAGCCTGACGGTTTTATCGTACCTAGACTTGCAAACAAGGTTTGTAAGTTAAATCGATCCATTTATGGATTGAAGCAAGCATCACGGTCATGGAATCAGCGTTTTGATGAGATCATAAAAGAATATGATTTCGTGCAAAACGCTGATGACCCTTCTGTATACAAGAAGGTTAGTGGGAGAGAACTGACTTTTATTGTCCTTTATGTCGACGATGTATTGCTTATAGGCAATGACATTCCCATGCTAACGTCAGTGAAAGCTTGGCTTTCATTAAAATTCTCCATGAAAGATCTGGGAGAAGCAGCCTTTATTCTGGGAATAAAGATCTACCGGGATAGATCTAGAAAGCTGCTTGGACTCTCCCAGAGTAAATATATTGACAAAGTGTTGAAGCGATTCAACATGGATCAATCCAAGAGGGGATTAATGCCAATGTTACGTGGTATCTTTCTGTCTAAAGACATGTGTCCTAAGACTAAAGAAGAGAGAGATAACATGAGTCGGATACCGTTCGCCTCGGCAGTCGGATCGATCATGTATGCCATGATATGTACGCGACCTGATGTGTCATATGTTTTGAGCATGTGCAGTCGCTATCAGGCCGATCCAGGTGAAGGTCACTGGATGGCAGTTAAGAATATCCTTAAGTATCTTAGACGAACTAAGGATGCTTTCTAAATTTATGGAGGTGGAGAACTTGAGGTATCTGGGTACACCGATGCAAGTTTCCAAACCGACAAGGACGACTTCAAGTCGCAATTGGGGTACATTTTTTGTTTGAATAACGGAGCAGTGAGCTGGAAATCTTCCAAGCAAGATACTGTTGCCGATTCAACAACAGAAGCGGAGTATATCGCTGCGTCGGAAGCAGCAAAGGAGGCAGTTTGGATCCGAAAATTCCTAATCGGATTAGGAGTAGTTCCGTTAGCAGCTGAGCCCGTGCCATTGTATTGTGACAATAACGGGGCTATAGCACAAGCTAAGGAACCAAGGTCTCATCAACAATCCAAGCATGTTCTTCGGCGTTACCATCTGATTCGGGAGATTATACATCGTGGCGATGTAAAGGTCGAGAAGGTCGCATCGGATGACAACATTGCAGATCCGCTTACGAAGGCTGTTCTTCAGCATGTGTTTGAACGACATATACATAGTTCAGGTATTAGATGCTTGAGTGACTGGCTATAGGCCAAGTGGGAGATTGTTAGACATTATGACCCATAGCGTCACTGTTTTGTAAATGATATTGTATTATTGTACAAAATTAACTATGTGATAATGAAATTGCCTTTTGCCGTTTTGTAAATTATTTACTTTGATATATAAATGGCAAAAGTCCATATGATTAGTTCCGTATTGAGATGATATGAGACAGTATCAATATAAAAGGTTTAATCATTAAATATCCCTAGTCGGAGTATTATCGAGATCGGACATCGATAATGCGGAATAGACTAGTATTGCACTTGTGCGCGTTGTGATGGCACAACGGCATAGTTCTCGTATATTTAAGTATTGGATACTTATGCAAGTGCGATAGGAGGTTGTGTTTTACCGATGGTACGGAAAACAGCTTCGCTCTGGATAGACCCCGCGGAATCCCATTGGTAGTATGTCTGCGTGTCTATGGGAGGCCGCATATGGGTAGGTGTATATGGTCTTACCCTGAGACTTGCATCGCTAGTACTTGCGACAATCGGTAAACTTTGGTTTTGGTTGTTCGGGGCTTTAACCGGTTCTGTGTACACCTCTTCTGGGTTTATCGAGAATCGTAGGTACTGGATGTGATGTCAAGATGGAAGTATCACTTCAGACATATGGAGATGATGATCACGCAGGATAGAACTAGTACTCTATAAAAGGTTGCAACCGTCGGGCAATATGACCAGGTTAGGATTGTCCGATTTAAAGAGACTAGTTGTTTGATGTCCGATATATGTTTCGTACGGGGCAGACACATTTCCAGCCCCAGGCCTAACCTGTGATCGTCCGATACTGGATCGATGTACGCAATACTATGGTATGCTACGCTTGATAAAGATCTATATTCCAATAAGAATATTTCTGGAGAATTGGGTAGGCATGGCGCTTTGCTAGAAGCCAACCTTGTCTTGTAAATCGGTAAAAACGTAGTACGAGGTACGTACGTGTTCGGATTATCCGACGACCGTATTTACTGCCAATATATCCGGAGATCTCTTGGGTCGCTTCCTGAAGATTCACCTATGATATTTGATTCGAACTTTATTAATCTTGGATTAATTACGGAGAAACTTTATCTTGGATAAAAATGCTAATTTTAGAGAGAGAACGATTAATTTGGAATTAATCGATAAAATAATATATTCGATATATTAAACGAAATTAGATTTCGACGCGGAATTAAAATCGGATTTTAATTCGGGCAAACGAATTAATTTAGAATTAATTCGTTAGCGATGTGAATAGTAATTTCGCTAGGCATAATTATTTAATTTACGTCGCGACGGAAATTCGTTAATTCAGAATTAGCGCAAACCGAGCCCGAAAGTGTTTGCGGACACATTCGTATTTTGAAACGAGTGGGACCCGCAAGTCACATCGCGAAGTCTCATCACTTGACATGACTAGTTGATGGATGTCACAAGTCACCTTTATTGAGTGACACATTGTCACTGTTCATGATGTAAGTAGGTGAGGCCATTTAATGGCTTTTTGGAGGGAAAGTTGAAATCGACTTTTAGAAAAGTATATACCAAATATTTTGGTAATTGTTTTTCATTATTCTCTTTTAGAAAGAAATAGCAAAAACCAAAAACTTCACCCTCTCTCTCTCTCCATGCCGTGAGCACCATTGGCATAGGAAAATTTGATTTTTCTTTTACTCCATTTGCTAGCACATTGAAGGATCAAAGGAGGTGATAGGGAAACAACCTTGGAGCTTGGAATACAAAAAGGCTTGGAGCTTATTCTTCATTTCATTGGCCGAAAATTTCCACCTTGGAGACTCAAGGATTTTCTTCATCATTTTTCATCACAAGCTTTGTAAGTATGATTCCGCCATGCTTCAAGTGTTACATATATAAATCATGTGTTTCATTTGCTTATACTTTCTTTGGGACTAATAATAGAAACCAACACATTTTACAAAAGTAAAAAGGTAGTGAAACTAATGCACACAAAAGCAAAAACACAAGAGAAAAGAGAATAAAGAAAGTTAGTGACTAATCGGGTGAAACTTCTACTCCAAGTTACTAGTTGTTTTGTTTCTTTCTAAATTACCGAATAAGTAAATTCTCTGATTATATTTACCATTCTTCATATACACAGCCAACAAAGTATTAATCAATCTCATTTTTGCCCACAACAGTCACAAGTGTAGTTGATAAGAGAGTAATATTTTTTTCCTAAAGTTCTATAAGATTTCACACCTTTTTTAAGGCAATGGAATAATTTTTCTGATTTTTTTTTAAAAATATTTTTTTATTTATATACAATATCTTCCGTCTATGTAGCGAGCTTTAGGCCGATGGCTCCCAAACCAGTTGGCTTTAGGGCACCAGGTGTCAAGAGACCCTTACGGACTTAATTACTCAGACTTTAGATATATATATTTATTCGGCAACATCTATGATCCATGTAGCGAGCTTTGGGCCAGTGACTCCCAAACCAGTTGGTTTTAGGGCACTAGGTGTTAAAACACTCTTACAGACTTAATAACTCGGATCTCAGATTAATTTTTTTTTTACTCTATCACTTTTTGAGATGCATCCTCCAATTAAACTAGAGCACTGAATATTACAAACTTTTCAATTACAGTTCATGTCCGTATGTTACTATGCATATTGATAATATCTGCTAACTGAGCATATGAAGATCCATTTTAGTCAGTATTATGGAGAATTCACAATTAAATAATTCAAAAGGAAATAAACAAAAATTAACTTGTTTCAAAAATGGTTTGAAATACATCTCAGGAGTGGAAACTCCTTACTCAGCTATCTTTTACCAATTTCACATTCAACCTTTTTAGTCAAAATAAAAACACAAAAACGCAAAATTTTTGTAATTTTTGAAAATTTTTCAATTTTTTGTATTTTTCGAAAATTTTGAACTAAAAATTAAAAACAACACACAACTAAAAACAAGGTACTAGTCAACTAATTCCCTCCCCCAAACCTAAATGAGACATTGTCCCCAATGTCTTAAACAGTACAAGAAGAGTTTAAAAGATAATACATGGTTAGCTGAAATTCTACAGGAAATTAAAGGTTAAGATCCAGATTAATCCGACGCCTCTTACCACGATCGTCCTCGGACCAATTTATCTTTGAAAGGATAGGGTCAACTTGTGGTTCATAGGCTAAGAGTTAGTCAATTAGATCAGGAGCAGTTCTGGCAGTAAAGAGAAGTTCTTTTAAAGGTTTTGATACGAACCCATTTCTCCGAGCATCATCAAGAAACACACAAAGAAAATCATAAAATCCATCAACGTTGTACAGTCCAAGCGGTTTCTGGTGTATGTTCAGGTTCGCCCAAGATAAGACTGTAAAAATTTCCTCCAATGTACCCAAGCCACCTGGCGAAGCAATAAAAGCATCAGCATGGTTAATCATTTCTACCAATCGTTCAGACATTCATGACACGATCAGTTTCTCTCCATTTGATGATCCAATAAGATTTGCCTCTGCGAAGGGTTTTGGGATGATTCCCAAGACATGACTGCCTCATTCCTGTACGGCTTTTGAAAAGATCCCCATAAGTCCAAGATTGCCTCCGCCATATACTAAGTGCATATTTCTTGCAGCTAAGACTCGACCCAATTCTTGTGCTGCTTCTACGTATTGTGGTTTAGTACCAACACTAATACAGAAAAACACACAGATGTTTTCAACTCGTCTTCTTGAAGTGGCTTCCATGTTTTACTCTGGATGTCTTTGATCATTAGTAGTCTCATCCGTTCCAAGCGAGCTTTGTAGACTTTCATTAGAGATTTTTGAGAGAGAGAAGGAAATTGCTTGTGAAGTTTTACGAGACATTCTTCTATCCTGAAATGTCTTAATCTGCAAAAAATAAACACACCAAATTAAATCACACCAAATCATAATATATACAAAAATTGCATGGGTTGCCTCCCTGCGAGTGCTAAGTTTAAAGTCGTCAGCTAGACTGACTTCTCGAACATTAAGCTGGTTCTGAAAGTGTGACACTTTCTTTTTGTCGCTCAAATGATTCTCCCCAGTAGTGCTTGACACGCTTGTTTTTAACTTTGAAAGTTTTGTTGGAGTCAGGATCATGTATCTCAACGGCTCTGTCTGGTAAAACCTTGGTGATCACAAATGGACCTGACCACCGTGATTTTGGCTTCCATGGGAAGAATTTCACCCTTGATTTATTTAACAGTACCTTATGCCCTGGTTCCAGTTGTATGCGCACTAACTTCTCATCATGTATTTTCCTTGCATTTTCCTTGTACAATTTGGCATCCTCAAAAGGCTGTATGTGAAATTCCTCCAATTCATTGAGCTGGTGGAAATTTTTCTCTTATGTTGCTTGTAGTGCAAGAATAGGCTTCTTCAGTACGCAGTGCACTTTATCTTCAGGCTCCACAGGTAATTGACATGCTTTAAGTTTGTCAGTAGATCTTTGTCTTTCATCAGAGTTCTGAATAGTACTATGTATCACATCAAGTCTGAAACCTTCCTCTTTCTCGTCATTCGGGAAATTCATGGCTTTAAGAACATTGAATGTTACTTCTTGGTCCTGTACCCTCATGGTTAGTTCTCCTTTTTGTACATCAATAATGGTTCGACCTGTAGCCAAGAATGGTCTCCCGAGGATGATTGGCACGTCTGCGTCTTCCTCCATATCAAGGACAATAAAATCTGCTGGGAAAATGAATTTTTCAACCTTGACCAGCACATCCTCAACTACGCCTCTTGGAAATACGAGCGTTCTATCAGCAAGTTATAGAGAGACTGAAGTTGGCATTGTTCTCCAATCTGTAATTTCCTGAAAATAGAAAAAAGGCATCAAGTTAACACTAGCACCTAAATCACACAGAGCCTTACCGAAGTCATTTTCTCCTATGGTGCAAAGAACAGTGAAACTGCCAGGATCTTTCAACTTTGGAGGAATTTTTCTCTGAATGATGGCGCTACATTCTTTTGATAATGCTACTGTCTCATAATATCCCAATCTCCGCTTTCGTGAAAGAATGTCTTTCATAAATTTGGCATAGTTGGGCATTTGTTCCAACGCTTCTGCAAAGGAATGTTGATATGCAGCTTTTTGAACATCTCCAAGAATCGAGCAAATTGCTTGTCCAGTTTATCTTCTGAAGACGCTGAGGAAAAGGTGGATGTGGAGTGATCTGTTCTTTTTCCTTTGCTTTTTTTTTCTCCATCTGTTGCTTGTTTCTTTTGGAACTTCCTCAGCAGTTGTTTTGGCTCCAACATCTTTGTTGATTTCGGTACCGTTTTTTAACATGATGTGATGATGGAGAGAAAAAGGAGAGGAAGTGTTATGGTTGAGTTGTTAATTGATTTACACAAATGCTTTATATATTTTCCAAAAAATACTAAGCATTTTCCATTTAAAATTATCAAATAAAATCAAATGGAAATGGCTCTCTCAACCACAACACTATTCTAACAACACCCATCACTATTCGATGTCACTTTATCAAAGTGACTTGATTGTGTCTATCAATCAATCAATCACATCAATCAATCACATCACTCAAAGTGACGTTTGATTTGACGCTTGATGTGACGAATGATTTGATGCTTGATGTGACTTGCGTTGCCGCACTCGAATTCGAAATACGAATGCGCTCGCAATCACACTCGGGCTCGGTTTCGCTAATTCCTAATTAGCGAGTTTTCCATTACGTCGTAATTAAATGATTACACCTAGCGAATCACTATTCGCGTCGCTAACAAATTAATTCTAAATTAATTCGTTCGCCCGAATTAAAATCTAATTTTAATTCCGCGTCGAAATCTAATTTCGTTTAATATATCGAATATATTAATTTACCGATTAATTCTAAATTAATCATTCTCTCTCTTTAGACGATATTTTATCCCAGATAAAATATCTCCGTAATTAATCCTAGATTATTTTCTCTCTCTTCTATATAATCCCAGATTATTAATGAGTGCGAGTTATGCGTCATCGGTGCATTATCGGGAAGCGACCCATGAGATCCCCGGATAAGTCGGTAGTAAATACGGTCGTCGGAGTATCCGAATCACGTATGTACCAAGTACTACGTTCTACCGATTTACGAGACAAGATCGGCTTCTAGCAAAGCACGAAGTCAACCCAATTCTCCGGTCATATTCATCTAAGAATATTTAAGATCTATATCAAGCGTAGTATACCAAGTATTGTGTATATCGGCCCAGTATCGGATAGTCACGTGCTAGGGCTGGGGCTGGATAAGTGTCTGCCCCGTCCGAAGCACATGTCGGATGTCTGGTAACTAGTCTCTATAATCGGATATACATGACCTTGTCATAATATCCCGATGGCTGGCCAGCACTTAAGAGCACTAATACCGTATCCTGCGTGACAACATCTCCACTATGACTGGAGTGATACTTCCGTCTTGACATCACACCCAATACTCTACGATTCTCAATATACCCAGCATTGGCGTACACAGAACCGGTTAGAGTCCTGGACGACCTCAACTAAAGCATATGATTGTCGTAAGCATTAGCGGTGCAAGTCTCAGGTTAAGACCATACACACCTACCCTGATGTCGGACTCCTATAGACACATAGTCATAATACCAATGGGATTCCGAGGGGTCTATCCAGAGCGAAGCTGTTTCCCGTACCATCGGTGAAACACAACCTCCTATCGCACTTGCATAAGTATCCAATACTTATATATGAGAACTATGCCGTTGTGCCCTCACAACGCGCACAAGTGCAATACTAGCCTATTCCGTATTATCGATGTCCTTTCTCGATAATACTCCGGCTAGGGATATTTAATGATTAATCCTTCGTGGACTGATACTGTCTCATATCATTCTCAATCCAGGAACTAATCATAGGGACCTCTCTTCATTTATATATCTAAGGTGATCTAATCACAAATGATGAGAGTGCAATTTCCTTGTCACACAGTTAATTTGTACAACAACACTATTATCTGTACAAATAGTGACGCTATGGGTCATATTATCCAACAATCTCCCACTTGGCACATAGCCAGTCACTCAAGTGTCTAACACCCGAACTATGTACAGTTTGCTCAAATTGCTGAGGAAAGGTTTTCGTCAGCGGATTTGTATGATTATCGTCTGACGCGATTTATACGATCATCACATCGCCACGATGTATGATCCGAACGCATCAGATGAATATAGAAGTATATATCTGGATCGTCGATGAGACTTTTAATTATTTAGCCTTGTGCTGACGCCTAGCTCAGCTGCTAACAGAACTATATCTAATCTAATTAGATTTATTATCGACCCAAATGGCTTCTATTGCTGCCTCAGCCGCATCAATAATCCGCATTTGTTGTTTTTCGGCAACAGTATCTTGCTCGGAAGATTTCCAGCTCACTGTCCCGTTATTCAAACATTATAGTACCGCAGTATTTAACTGTTTGGAAACTTGCGGTAGTGATCCCAGTCACTTCAAGTTCTCTTTCTCCATAGTTTAAGAGCATCTCTAGTTCTCTAAGATACTAACAGATGTCCTTAACTTCAATCCAGTGACTATCACTTGGATTGACCCGATTGTGACTCCATATGCTCAAAGCGTATGAGACACCATAGCAAGTACATTTTAAATGTACAATTTCCCAGAGAGTGTTAACAACTCCAAATCTATCCCAGTAGATCTTTATTCCTTGAATAAAGGTTGTTACTCTCCAGAATTCTACGGAGAATTTCTATGAAAGCCAAGCTTTCACCAATTGATTTATGGGAATTTCATTATCAGTGCTCTCCCACTAACCTCCTTATATACACAAGAATTATTTCGTTTTGAGTCAAATCATAAACCATTATGATTATTTCAAAACGACAGTTCCAAGAACCTTATGCTTGCTCCAATCCAAACATGGATCGAATAACCCGCAAACCTTGTTTTTCGGTTATACAAAATCGTCAGGATGTTGTAAGCATCCTCCAAACGGTTTCCTTTTCAGGAAAGCGATTTTGATCTTTAACTAACGTATTTCATAAATGAAATATGCAGTATCAACAAGCATCATCAAAATGGATTTACCATGGCAACAGGTAAAAGGTTGAACCGTTATTAACATAATGTTGATAACGATACCTTTCCGTCTCAAGCCTAGCTTAGTACGTTGGTATGTTGCCATCCATGTATGTCTTCCTTAAAGACTTTCATTGTACCAATAGGCACAATGCCTTACGGTACATCAACTAGTATCCAAACATAGTTGTTATACATGGAATCCATTTCGGACTTATGGCACTTTGCCATAATAGGGAGTCGATACCTCGTATCACTTCCTCAAAACGTAGTCGGTTGGTATACCTCCACAAGATTAATATCTTTATGAGGTTACATCAGAAACCCATACCCCAGGTTGTTTTCTGATTCTCTCCGATCTACGCGGTTCTTGTGTATTCGAAGATTAATGGTATAGTCTCATCCTTGATGAACTATATGTGTTCCATTAATTTTCATCGAGTATCACTATCCTCCCACTGACCACTGCATATCGGTATTCCTCTCAGGAAAACCGCATGGTGAGCAACAATCATATTGTTCTCATGTGAGATTTATAAGTACTATACTTATGGTTTCCCTTAGGATAACCTATAATTGGCACTTATCCAATTTGGGTTCTAGTTTGGTATCATCCAAACGTTATGCCTATCATACCCAAATTATTAGGAATGAGAAACCATGTTTCTTTCCTGTTCATATCCTATATGATATCTGTCAAACAGATTTATATGGAACCTTATTCTAAATAAGTTTTGCACTGTTAATACATATCATGTTGAAAGAAATGATAGCTCACAGCGACTCGTGATAAACCTTATCATGTCCAACAAAATTAGGTTTTTAGTTTGGACACACCGTCAAACTGACGTGTCTCGGGAGGAGTCCTCATCTGAAAGAATACCATACTCTTTCATGTATGTCTGAAACTTACTGCTTAAGTATTTTCCATTACGGTCTTACCGTGACGGCATAATACTATAGTCGATCTGTTTATCTACTTCGTGTCGAAACTCTAATAGTTTCCGATCTGTGTTCTTCAAAAGAAACACATAACCATAACGTGATGCCACATCCGTTAAGGTCACGAAATATTCATGTTCACATCTAGCCTAGCTAGATATGGGCCCACTAACTTCACAATGAATAGGGCTAACAGATCGATGGCATTTTCACTATTACCAAGTAAATAGTGTTTTAGGTACTTTACCTAATAAACTAGATTCGTAGACTTTATTTGAATAGTCAAATCAGTCCTAGTACCCACTCTTCAAAAGTGCGGATATACGAGTCTTGTTTAATTGTGTCCCAGACAACAATGCCACAAATAAGTCTCTACTTGATCAAATCAATTTGAGCTATTTATTTGTCATTTTATATGTTTTGAGATTTTAATTATATTCAAAATATAAATTCTGTTATTCACATCTAATGTGTTTATCTCAGTATCATCTTTATATAATGAAACACTTAGTGTTCTAGAATATAAAGGTTTATCCACAATGGATTAAACACTGATATAGAGATAATGTCTCTAGTCAAACTAGTTACATTATAACAGTTCCTAATTTAAGTACACACCCGAAGGGTAGTTCCTAAACTTAGGTATCTACGGTCGAAACAGCGACTTTCGTCCCGTTTCCGATTCGCAGAGCAATCTCAGCTTGAAGTCAGTATCCTGCTCAAAGCAGATTCTGAACATCAATACATATATTTTATGTACCACACTGAGTATTTAAAATCTAATTTCAATACTAGTAGTGAACATAACTTTGACAAACATTTTTAAAGTCAGAGCCTTGCCCTTTCTTTAATTCCTTCGTGTCTGCCATATCCAAATGGTAGTCACTTTGGGATATGTCAATTATCCTTTTCAATATTTCACAAACCTTTGGCCAAGCCTTGGGTTTTTAGAATATCGAAATGATGTGCACCTCGTGCTACATGCCCAATTGCAAACTTTGACTTTTTCTCCTCTAGAATAGTCAATTAATTCTCCAAGAATTATAAATTGCAATTTTAATACTTCTTAAATCTAAAATTAGATTTATGACAAGTATATTAAATTAAGCACTAAAGTCATCATCACATAAATCTTCCAAAGATTTTATGCTCTACTTATTTTGCTTAATTTTGGGCTTAAGGTATAATAAGTTATTTTATCAAATAAAGTAACCTATTATTTATTCCCAATTTGAAAATTAAATCATTTAAAATATTTTAATCCAGATTATATTTTAATATCCAACTTTTCAATTTTATCTTGATTACAATAGTCCAACTATTTAATCAACGATTAGTGGTACTATATATTATAATGATTATAATAGTCCAACTATATAATCAAATAATCCAAATTAATTAACCTCAATTACATTGATTACTATAATCCAATTATAAAATCAACTGTAAACTGAAATTAATTAATTCAAATTATTGATTAATATAATCCAATTATATATAATCAACTATAATACAGTCCAACTGTTTATTAAAACAACATTAAATATTAGTCCAACTAATACTTTTAATATATGACGAGTGATATTTGTTTGAGCGCGTATGGCGAGTAATTGAACGAATATTGCAAATTCAATTCTTGCCTCCCACTATTTTTCGTCGAGCCTCTAACCCTCTGTCGAGTACTCGGGAAACCGTGTTTCCTAGTAGTGGGCTAGGATCCCGTTAAATATCACACAATCTTGACTTTGGCCAACAAATTGTATGATAATTAACTAGGTAGATCTCTAAGATCAATTGGATCTAATCCAATTCCTAGATCCAGTAGGTGGACATCCAAGTCCGAAACATATATCTTATATATGCCTATATATCCAATATATACCCTAACCTTTTTCCTCTGAATCAACTAGGCCTTGGCTTTGGCACAACAAACCTAATGATCCCAGTCAAGCGCGGACCCATTGACCATGGAAGCTTCGTAATCAATGTCGTTGGACAAGAAGTGGTCTTGACTTTGGCCAACAAACCACAACTTGGACAAGACACCAATATGGAACAAAGCTTCGTGATTCAAACACATCTTCGACGGACAAGGGCTTGACTTTGGCCAACAACCCATGCCAATCTAGGATCTTGAGCAAGAATCACTCAATGGAAGGAAAAGACGCATGATATTTGATGAGGGCTTTTCGCGTGCAAATTGGCTACCAATTTCATTATCTTTGTTAAGGTCTCATCATCATACACCCTTAAACATGCATTCTAAATACATAATAAAGCGCATATGAAATAAATAATAATGATATGCGGATGGATACTTTACATTGATCCTAGATCAAATCTCTCCCTTTCTCTCACTCAAGCTAGCACTTGTATTACTTCTACCCGTTACACTACACTTCTAAAGAAACCTCATTTACATTGAGGGGAATAGGTGAGAAGAGAATACAAAGAGAATAGAGGTGATAAGGCTGGACACGCAGGTCCAATTTAATAAATCGAATTTATTACAACAATTTCCAAAATTGCCCCACCCGACTAATATCCATCCGATATACATTATTCATTCATCACAACCACGTATTCACACAAAGCATGCTATCAATCAATCTAATCAAATTAATTAATCTGATAATTATGTGATCATCCAATGTTCAAACAACGATTTGATTTTGCTCGAGTCAAACTCGTTTTTGCGAATAAGTACTCAAAGTACGAATTCATGAATTAAATTAAACTACATCATTAAATCCAATTTAACATGTATTTAATACTAATTCACTATTCAATTCCAAATTAAATATTACACTTTATTTAATAAACCTTTTCGACTTAAATTCCAAATTTAATCGCGTCGGGTCTCAAAGCCCGATAAACGTCCCGTCCAATGTCAATTCAATCAGTCTAATGGGCTTTAATTAATTTCTTTAAGGCGTGGGCTTCGGCAACCAAAGCCCAATCAAGGAGTAACCCCATAAGCCCAGAAATCAATTTAGGCCCATTAGGCCCAATTAAACTTTAAAGGTTTATAAGTTGCATTTGGGCTTTATGGTTAAGGTTTTGGGCCCAATTGGATCCAATCCATTTGGCCTAAATCCAACTTGATAAAATCAAGCCCAATAAGCCCCAATTACAACATATAAGCCCAAATCCAATTTAAAGGCCTAATTCATTAAATTACACAAATCCAATTTCGCAATTTAATTACCTAAAGTGCATTACATGATTAATCACCCAAATCAATATTTCCAAAACATGAAATTAGTCCAATTAATCATGTTCATTATCATTATCACATGTCCAACACATAAATGAAAAAATCAAACCCATTACATGCTTCTTAGTATCGTCTCGCCAAGGAGGGATTTTGTGTCCGATTTGGTTTCAATCCAATCGAACCCACAATCGACATTAAATCACATCCTAATGATTTCCATACATCCAATGTTCAAAATCAAAATACCAAGACATTTAAGGCATCATCCAATTCGGCCAACATAAGGAATTTGGGGATTTTTTGTCCAATTCAAAATTAATCCAATTCAATCTCAAACAACATCATCCTACATCATTCTAACTCATCCAATGAATTAAAATCAAAAAATTCCAAGATTTCCAAATCCATCACATTCGGCCAAGGTCACAAATTTGGGGAAAATTGTTCCAAACACATTTTCTTGAAATTGATCAAATCAATCTTCAATACAACATTATTAAGCATGCTCAAACATCCAATTTTATAAAATCATGCTCAAATACAAAGTACCCCAATTTAAGCCCTACTTTTTCATGCTTGAACCTATAGCTCTGATACCATTGTTAGGTTTATATCTAGGTCCCAAGATCAAACAAGCAATGAAATACATGTGTGAATACATCAACGGAGGTAGCGGAATACTCACATCGATCGGTTGAGAGACGCGGCAAGCAACAAAACTTTAAAATCCCCACTGTTTTGGGCGTGAACTGCAGTGAAGAAGCTCACTGTTTTGGGCGTGAAGATGTCCTCTTTCGTCAAGCTCCAAGCTTCGTCGAACGGATCCCGCCTCATGGGTGAACCTCCCTAACACCTTCGCAAGTCTCGTAAGTGTGCTAGCACTTGCGTTTTTACAACAAAAACAACTCATTGCTTCCCTTGAAGCTCACGGCAGTGAGCTGTGAAGAAGAGGAGAAAACAGCCCCTTGGGCGTGTGATGATGGAGAGAAAAAGGAGAGAAGTGTTATGGTTGAGTTGTTAATTGATTTACACAAATGCTTTATATATTTTTCCAAAAAATATAATAAGCATTTTCCATTTAAAATATTATCAAATAAAATCAAATGGAATGGCTCTCTCAACCACCACACTATTCCACACACCCCATCACTATTCAATGTCACTTTATCAAAGTGACTTGATGTGTGTCTATCAATCAATCAATCACATCAATCAATCAATCACCACTCCAAGTGACTTTTGATTTGACGCTTGATGTGACGAATGATTTGACGCTTGATGTGACTTGCGTTGCCGCACTCGAATTCGAAATACGAAGGCGCTCGCAATACACTCGGGCTCGTTTCGCTAATTCCTAATTAGCGAGTTTTCCGTTGCGTCGTAATTAAATGATTACGCCTAGCGAATTCACTATTCATGTCGCTAACGAATTAATTCTAAATTAATTCGTTCGCCCGAATTAAAATCTAATTTTAATTCCGCGTCGAAATCTATTTCGTTTAATATATCGAATATATTAATTTACCGATTAATTCTAAATTAATCATTCTCTCTCTTTAGACGATATTTTATCCCAGATAAAATATCTCCGTAATTAATCCTAGATTAATTTTCTCTCTCTTCTATATAATCCCAGATTATTAATGAGTGCGAGTTATGCGTCATCGGTGCATTATCGGGAAGCGACCCATGAGATCCCCGGATAAGTCGGTAGTAAATACAGTCGTCGGAGTATCCGAATCACGTATGTACCAAGTATTACGTTCTACCGATTTACGAGACAAGATCGGCTTCTAGCAAAGCACGAAGTCTACCCAATTCTCCGGTCATATTCATCTAAGAATATTTAAGATCTATATCAAGCGTAGTATACCAAGTATTGTGTATATCGGCCCAGTATCGGATAGTCACGTGCTAGGGCTGGGGCTGGATAAGTGTCTGCCCCGTCCGAAGTACATGTCGGATGTCTAGTAACTAGTCTCTATAATCGGATATACATGACCTTGTCATAATATCCCGATAGCCGGCCAGCACTTAAGAGCACTAATACCGTATCCTGCGTGACATCATCTCCACTATGCCTGGAGTGATTCTTCCGTCTTGACATCACACCCAATACTCTACGATTCTCAATATACCCAGCATTGGCATACACAGAACCGGTTAGAGTCCTGGACGACCTCAACTAAAGCATATTGATTGTCGTAAGCATTAGCGGTGCAAGTCTCAGGTTAAGACCATACACACCTACCCTGATGTCGGACTCCCATAGACACATATGTTAGACATTATGTCCCATAGCGTCACTGTTTGTAAATGATATTGTATTATTGTACAAAATTAACTATGTGATAATGAAATTACCTTTTGCCGTTTTGTAATATTATTTACTTTGATATATAAATGGCGAAAGTCCATATGATTAATACCGGATTGAGAATATATGAGACAGTATCAATCCATAAAGGTTTAATCATTAAATATCCCTAGTCGGAGTATTATCGAGATCGGACATCGATAATGCGGAATAGACTAGTATTGCGCTTGTGCACGTTGTGAGGGCACAACGGCATAGTTCTCATATATTTAAGTATTGGATACTTATGCAAGTGCGATAGGAGGTTGTGTTTTACTGATGGTACGGAAAACAGCTTCGCTCTGGATAGACCCCGCGGAATCCCATTGGTAGTATGTCTGCGTGTCTATGGGAGGCCGCATCAGGGTAGGTGTATATGGTCTTAACCTGAGACTTACATCGCTAGTACTTGCGACAATCGGTAAACTTTGGTTTTGGTGGTTGGGGACCTTAACCGGTTCTATGTACACCTCTTCTGGGTTTATCGAGAATCGTAGTGTACTGGATGTGATGTCGAGATGGAAGTATCACTTCAGACATATGGAGGTGATGATCACGCAGGACACAGAACTAGTACTCCATAAAAGGTTGCAACCGTCGGGACAATATGACCAGGTCAAGATTGTCCGATTTAAAGAGACTAGTTGCTTGATGTCCGATATATGTTTCGTACGGGGCAGACACATTTCCAGCCCCAGGCCTAACATGTGATCGTCCGATACTGGATCGATGTACGCAATACTACGGTATACTACACTTGATATAGATCTGATATTCCTATAAGAATATTTCTGGAGAATTGGGTAGGCATGGCGCTTTGCTAGAAGCCAACCTTGTCTTGTGAATCGGTAAAAACGTAGTACGAGGTACGTACGTGTTCGGATTATCCGACGACCATATTTACTGCCAACATATCCGGAGATCTCTTGGGTCGCTTCCCGAAGATTCACCAATGACGTATGATTCAAACTCGATTAATCTTGGATTAATTACGGAGAGACTTTATCTTGGATAAAGTACTATAAATAGAGAGAGAACGATTAATTTGGAATTAATCGTAAAATTATTATATTCGATATAATAATCGAAATTCGATTTCGACGCGAAATTAAAATTAGATTTTAATTCGGACAAACGAGTTAATTTAGAATTAATTCGTTAGCGACGTAAATAATAATTTCGCTAGGCGCAATCATTTATTTAAATTCGATTTAATTAACGTCGCGACGTAAGTTCGGTATTTCGGAAATATCGAACCCGAACGCGTGAGTGCACGTGGGCCCACTTTCATTTGGAAACGTGTGGGGCCCACATGACACATGTCATATTATGCATTATTTAATTGTGATGCATTGCATGGAGATAGTGTACAATGCACTCAATGGTTTTGCATGGAAATTGAGTGTTTGACACTCTAAGCCATTGCATGATTTGTGTCATAAGTTTATTATTAATTTAAAAATATTATGGCATAAATATAAATTGATTTTTGAAATCAAATCCCTCACTCTCCTCTCTTTCCTCTTGACCGAAACTGTGAAGTTTCACAGCCCTCTCCACTTTTCTGTTTTTGTTGCAAAAACTTGAAGAAATTGTGTTTTGTTTGGAACATAAATTCACACACAAGGCTAGCACCTTCAATGGATCATACAAAGGTGTTATGGGAAACTAATTCTTGAGCTTGGAAGGATCAAAGAAAGCTTGGAGCTTCCCCACTCACCTTGGCCGAAACCTTCACTGCACAAAGGAGAAAATTTTCATTTCATCAACGCATCCGCATTCCGATCTTTGTGAGTATGATTCCGCCATACTTCATCTTTTAATATATATATTCATTGTTGTATTTAAATGCTTAATCTTTCCTTGGGACATATAATAGAAACCAACAACATAGTCATAATACTAATGGGATTCCGATGGGTCTATCCAGAGCGAAGCTTTTTCCCGTACCATCGGTGAAACACAACCTCCTATCGCACTTGCATAAGTATCCAATACTTATATATATGAGAACTATACCGTTGTGCCCTCACAACGCGCACAATTGCAATACTAGCCTATTCTGCATTATCGATGTCCAGTCTCGATAATACTCCGGCTAGGGATATTTAATGATTAATCCTTCATGGACTGATACTGTCTCATATCATTCTCAATCCAGGAACTAATCATAGGGACCTCTCTTCATTTATATATCTAAGGTGATCTAATCACAAATGATGAGAGTGCAATTTCCTTGTCACATAGTTAATTTGTACAACAACACTATGATCTGTACAAATAGTGACGCTACGGGTCATATTATCCAACAGATTGTTCCCCTGTCTGTTGAAATTGTTGATATAATTCACCGTTTCTTTATGTTGGTTGAAAGATTTTGACTCATGTGCTCCTCTAAATGGTGAACTTGTGGATCAACCATTAACTTTCATGTTAAGAGTTTCCATATTTTTGCAAATTACATCCAGCTTGGAATTCAGTGCTGTGTTGGCTTCAACTTCATAAATTCCTGCAATTCTTTGGATCAAGCTCCTTTCTGTTGGCCACAAGGAGTTTTTGTTGGCCATTTCTTCAATTAAGTCTCAGGCTTGATCTTCTCATTTTTCCATCAAAGCTCCTCCAGCAGCAGCATCAATTGTGGTTCTCATTATTCCAGAAAGTCCATTGTAGAAGGTTTGGACTTGTAGCCATTTTGCGATCTCATGATGAGGACATTTCCGGAGTAAATCTTTGAATCTTTCCCAAGCTGCCCAAAGGGATTCTGAATCTTGTTGCACGAAGGATGTGATGTCATTCCTTAACTTTGCAGTTCTGGCTGGTGGAAAGTACTTTGCAAAGAATTTGGTGGCTAGAGTGTTCCAAGTTGTGATGGAACCTTCTGGTAACGAATGTAGCCAAGCTTTAGCTATGTCTTTCAGGGAATATGGAAAAACCCGCAGTCTCATTGCTTCTTCAGCTGCTCGGTTGTAATTGAAAGTACCGCAAACTTCCAGAAAGTTACTGATGTGGGAATTAGGATATTCAGTTGCATTTCCCCCAAACTATACTGACTGGTGAATCATCTGGATGCACGTTTTGATGTCACCCGCATTTGCTGGTAAATGAGGAAGTATAATACAAGAAATTAGTCTGTCAACCACCGGAATGGTTCTGTCTCGAATGGGAATCGGTGGTGCAATGTTCAAAGGTTCAGGTTCCATGTTGACTAAAGCTTCTTGGCCTTCTCGCCTTTCCCTTCTCAAATTTCTGATGGTTCTTTCAATTTATGGGTCAAGCGGTCAAAGTTCAAAGCTTATGGTTCGTCTCATGTAGTTTCTAAGAACCTGAAACACAAGAAAACAACAATAATAAGAAATTAGATACAAATAACGTATCTAACCCCTAAACTAATAGTAAAAGATAAATAAGTCCCCGGCAACGGTATAACCCAATTGAACCATATGTCTATGTCAACCAAATTACCTGGATTCATTAAGATTAAGTTCCAATTATGGTTTCCCCCGCCCGACAGGTATATTCCTATCCTGTAACGAAATCTATTAAAGGCTTATCTATCCTCAAGGAAGATCGTGGGCTATTGAGTCTAAGGTCTTTAACCTAAAATCCATTTTCCAAGTTCATTTTAAGTTTACATAATAAATTTTATTAATGGCCAGTTAATAAAAAGCATTAAGATTAAGACTCAATAAATAAACCTTTATATTACCCAAGCTATAATCTAACCCCTTATAAACCGGTGATATTGGATTTCATCACAACCCTATATAACTGGCTTAGTTACGACACATATTTACGGGTAGTAAAAATTTAAATAAAATAAAAGATATAAAATTAAATACTGAAAATTAAATACTGAAAAGTAAATTACTGAAAAGTAAAAAAAGTAAAAAGTAAAAAGTAAAAAATAAAAAGTAAAAAGTAAAAAAAAAAAAATTAAAGTAAATTACTGAAAAGTAAATTGCTGAAGAGTAAATTGCTGTAAAGTAAATTACTGAAATTAAATAAAGTAAAAGTACAGTAAAAGAAAATGCTGGGGGTTAGAGGATCAACTTTTATTACTACTATTTTAGATATCTCCTTTATATAATATATTAACTTTACGTGATAATTACCAACCAGCCATAAAGGCGGTATCCTGATTAAGTCAACTTAATAATTAATTACCAGCCGACGAACCAGGCGGTATCCATACTTAGTCAGGTTCAAACCAATTTATAATTAATTACCAACCGGCCAATATAGCGGTATCCTCATTAAGTCAAGATTTAAATAGTTTATATATTATAATTAAGGGAGATTAATCTAAATAGCAATAATAAAAGCTTTACCTTTCACCCCAGAAAAGGGGAATTACCTCCTCATTGCTTGAAAAAAAAACTGCAAAAGTAAAGAAATGACATGATTGTGCGTAAAAGTAAGTTGCGGAAAGTAAAAACTGAAAAATAAAGAAAAGAAAGTGCGGAAGCGGAAATTAATTTCCGAAAGCTGTAAATAAACAAACAAGATACAATATTCTTATTTATTCTTTAGGAATTTCAAAGAAGAAATTATGAATTTTACAAATGAAATGGCTTGGTATTTATAGGCAAAATTTTGCCTCCATCAAATTCTCCACCAAATCCATTATTAATTTCTCCACTAATTACTCCACCAAATCCATTATTAATTGCTCCACTAATTGCTTATCATGTTTGGTGATGATTTGATAATTTTATTATTTATTTATTATTAAATTGTTTTTTTTTGCTTTGAAAATGATTGAAAATGACTTTAATAATTACACACAACACACTTCTGGATGGTTCATCAATTTCGGTCATGAAATCTTCGGAATTAGAAAATATTTTGTCTTTCAAAGTTGTAGAGCTTTGCGTTTTCTTTAAGTTGGCACTTGAATCCGCTCAATCCGATATCGGAGTAAAAACCTATGCCGAAAATACGACAGATGTGCAAAACTAGAATTTCCAAAACTGCACTTTGTCAAAAACGCCCTTTCCAGTTTCCAATCTCCAAAATTAAAATATCAAGTCCAATAATTGCCCTTATTTGTCTCATATTTCGTCCTAAATGATTTCATTGAGACCCCATATTATTTTATCTGCAAAATAAACTAAAACACATCAAAACGTTCATCAAACCTGAGAAACTAAACAAAATATTAAGTTAAAGGGGCGGTAAATATTGATATATTTTCCGCTCATCACGCAGCGCCCCAGAACACCCCAAAACCCTGATTTTGACATGTTTGATGTGAATTATGACTCGAAAACTTTTTTATATAAACCCAACTTCGTCCAAACCCTAAACGGAGGAGAAAAATAGAGAGAAAAAAAGAAAGAAACACACAACAAAGAGACACAAACACAAAATCAAGAGAGGAGAACGAAGAACTTCAAGAAACCATAATGTCCATCCGATCTATCAAGGTTGTATCTCTTTCTTCCATGGAGAGCTAATCTCCTAGGCAAAGCTAAAGATGAACTATTGTATTTGAAATTCTATTTTTATGTTGTTGATTTCTAAAGTACCTTTTAATGTATAATTTAATTGATGGTTGTTGTTATCTATTATCCTGTTGAAATTTGATCAATTGGTTCAACCTCCTTTTTAGCTTCCCATATATCTCTTCAATTGAGCACTAACTCTCATTTTCCTCATTTTACGGTTCTTTGGGATCAGGTCTAGCTCATGAGAGTTAACTGTATGGTGTACAGAGGCTGTTACAGGTAAGACTGTGTCTAGCATGTATATGTAATGACACTCATCCTCTTCTCGTAGTTGTTTCTCAACATGGAAGATATTAACTTCCATTGTCTTGTTTCCAAATGTCAACTTCATGAGATCATTCCTGTAATTAATAATTGCGATAGTTGTAGCAAGAAAAGGTCTACCTAAGATTAGAGGAATCTTGGACTCAGTGTTAACCACGGATGGAGTGTCCAAAATCAAGAAGTCAACAGGGTAGTAGAATTTATCAATTTGAACAAAAACATCCTCAACTACTCCTCGTGTGCTCTAATGAATCGGTCATCTAACTATAAAACTACAGATGTAGGTTTAACCTCACCAAGCCTTAATTGTGTATAGATCGAATATGGCATGAGATTAACACTAGCAACTAAATCTAATAATGCTTAACTAAACTCCGATGTGCCAATGTGGCAGGTAATGGTGGGACATCCTGGATCTTTATACTTTGGTGGAGTCTTTTGTTCAATTACTGCACTTGTCTGCTCTGTCAAGAATGCAGTCCTCTTGACATTATGTTTTCCTTTTATGGTGCATAGATCCTTCAAAACCTTGCATAAGTAGGAACTTGTTTTATCACATGTAACAGCGGAATGTCGATCTTTACTTGCCTTAGATGTTCCAGGATCTCACCATTTGGATCTGCAGCTCTCACTGTGGGAATAAGTGCTTGAGGGAAATGTACTCTAACTGAGAAAGATGTCTCTTGTTCTTCCTAAGAGGTATATGTACCACTATCTTTCGGGGCACCTACAGTGTTGGAAGTGTTCTGCAAGCCTACCTCCTTACCAGTCCTAGTGAATATAGCATTAACGCCATGTATATTGACTACCTCATGATCAGAATGTGCCATGTGTTGCCCTTGTGGATTAGATGGAGTCTGAGATGGGAATTTTCCTTGTTCGTGCACACTCAGGGAATTAGTTAGCTTAGAGACTTGACTATTTATCTCATTATTATCTTAAATTACTTAAGCTATCAATGACTCAAACCTTTGATTGGTTTTGCTTTAAGCCTCTAAAAATGTTTTCTAGGCCTCCACAAATGCTTGCACAATACCCTCTAAAGAATTCCTAGGAACGGCAGTGTAGGACACAAATATCGGTGACACTGTTCCAGGTTCGCGGCCTAGTCAGAAGTATGGAGTAGCCCACAGGGGACTAAACCGAAGAATAATGGAGTCGCCACCTAGCGTGAACTGGGAAATAATTTAAGGCCGCACTCACCCCTCGCAAGGGAAGACCTCAAACCATTGGGCTCGGAATGGTCCCTTACTTATGTCACTTATAATGAACGGATTTATGCAATAATCTAACAAGTCTACACAACATACACATGCAAGATTAACTAGTATCTGAGTTTGCTGGTCATGTGGGCCTCGACCCTCGGATTCATTCCCGAAACTGCTGATAATATGGGCCTGGACCCTGGGATTCATTCCCGAATCTACTGATGATGTGGGCCTCGACCTTGGGATTCATTCCCGAACCTGCTGGTAATGTGGGCCTCGACACTAGGATTCATTCCCGAAACTGCTGATGATGTGGGCCTCGACCCTGGGATTCATTCCCGAAATTGTTGATAGTGTGGGCCTCAACCCTGGGATTCATTCCCAAACTACTCATAATGTGGTCCTCGACCTTAGGATTCATTCACGAAACTACTTGATGTGGGACTCGACCTTGGGATTCATTCTCGAAACTGCTGGTATTTTGGGCCTATACCCTGGGATTCCCGGAACTGCCGATAATGTGGGCCTCGACCCTGGGATTCATTCCCGGAACTGCTGATAATGTGGGCCTCGACACTGAGATTCATTCTCGAACCTGTTGATAGTGTGGGCCAAGACCCTATGATTCATTCCCGAAAATGCTGGTCATGTGGGCCTCGACCCTAGGATTCATTCCCGAAACTGCTGATAATATGGGCCTGGACCCTGGGATTCATTCCCGAAACTACTGATGATGTGGGCCTCGACCATGGGATTCATTCCCGAACCTGCTGGTAATGTGGGCCTCGACCCTGGGATTCATTCCCGAAACTGCTGATAGTGTGGGACTCGACCTTGGGATTCATTCCCAAAACTGCTGGTAGTGTGGGCCTCGACCCTAGGATTCATTCCTGAAACTACTGATAGTGTGGGAATCGACCTTGGGATTCATTCCCGAAACTGCTGGTAGTGTGGGCCTCGACCTTGGGATTCATTCCCGAACCTGTTGATAGTGTGGGCCTCGACCCTGGGATTCATTCCCGAAACTGCTGGTCATGTGGGCCTCGACCCTGGGATTCATTCCCGAAACTGCTGATAATATTGGCCTAGACCATGGGATTCATTCCCGAAACTGCTGATGATGTGGGCCTCGACCTTGGGATTCATTCCCGAACCTGCTGGTAATGTGGGCCTCGACCCTGGGATTCATTCCCGAAACTGCTGATAGTGTGGGACTCGACCTTGGGATTCATTCCCAAAACTGCTGGTAGTGTGGGCCTCGACCCTAGGATTCATTCCCGAAACTACTGATAGTGTGGGAATCAAACTTGGGATTCATTCCCGAAACTACTGGTAGTGTGGGCCTCGACCCTGGGATTCATTCCTGAAACTACTGATAGTGTGGGAATCGACCTTGGGATTCATTCCCGAAACTGCTGGTAGTGTGGGCCTCGACCTTGGGATTCATTCCCGAACCTGTTGATAGTGTGGGCCTCGACCCTGGGATTCATTCCCGAAACTGCTGGTAATGTGGGACTCGACCCTGGGATTCATTCCCAAACTACTCATAATGTGGTCCTCGACCCTAGGATTCATTCACGAAACTTTAATTATAACGTGGGCCTCGACCTTGGGATTCATTCTCGAAACTGCTGGTATTTTGGGCCTATACCCTGGGATTCCCGGAACTACTGATAATGTGGGCCTCGACCCTGTGATTCATTCCCGGAACTGCTGATAATGTGGGCCTCGACCCTTAGATTCATTCCCGAACCTGTTGATAGTGTGGGCCTCGACCCTGGGATTCATTCCCGAAACTGCTGGTAGTGTGGGACTCGACCTTGGGATTCATTCCCAAAACTGCTGGTAGTGTGGGCCTCGACCCTAGGATTCATTCCTGAAACTATTGATAGTGTGGGAATCGACCTTGGGATTTATTCCCGAAACTACTGGTAGTGTGGGCCTCGACCATGGGATTCATTCCCGAACCTATTGATAGTGTGGGCCTCGACCCTGGGATTCATTCCCGAAACTGCTGGTAGTGTGGGACTCGACCTTGGGATTCATTCCCAAAACTGCTGGTAGTGTGGGCCTCGACCCTATGATTCATTCCTGAAACTATTGATAGTGTGGGAATCGACCTTGGGATTTATTCCCGAAACTGCTGGTAGTGTGGGCCTCGACCATGGGATTCATTCCCGAACCTATTGATAGTGTGGGCCTCGACCCTGGGATTCATTCCCGAAACTGCTGGTCATGTGGGCCTCGACCCTGGGATTCATTCCCGAAACTGCTGATAATATGGGCCTGGACCATGGGATTCATTCCCGAAACTGCTGATGATGTGGGCCTCGACCTTGGGATTCATTCCCGAACCTGCTGGTAATATGGGCCTCGACCCTAGGATTCATTCACGAAACTACTTATAATGTGGGCCTCGACCTTGGGATTTATTCTCGAAACTGCTGGTATTTTGGGCCTATACCCTGGGATTCCCGGAACTACTGATAATGTGGGCCTCGACCCTGGGATTCATTCCCAGAACTGCTGATAATGTGGGCCTCGACCCTGAGATTCATTCCCGAACCTGGTGATAGTGTGGGCCTCGAACCTATGATTCATTCCCGAAAATGCTGGTCATGTGGGCCTCGACCCTAGGATTCATTCCCGAAACTGCTGATAATATGGGCCTGGACCCTAGGATTCATTCCCCAAACTACTGATGATGTGGGCCTCGACCTTGGGATTCATTCCCGAACCTGCTGGTAATGTGGGCCTCGACCCTGGGATTCATTCCCAAAACTGCTGATAGTGTGGGACTCGACCTTGGGATTCATTCCCAAAACTGCTGGTAGTGTGGGCCTCGACCCTAGGATTCATTCCTGAAACTAATGATAGTGTGGGAATCGACCTTGGGATTCATTCCCAAAACTGCTGGTAGTGTGGGGCTCGACCTTGGGATTCATTCCCGAACCTGTTGATAGTGTGGGCCTCGACCCTGGGATTCATTCCCGATACTGCTGGTCATGTGGGCCTCGACCCTGGGATTCATTCCCGAAACTACTGATAATATGGGCCTGGACCATGGGATTCATTCCCGAAACTGCTGATGATGTGGGCCTCGACCTTGGGATTCATTCCCGAACCTGCTGGTAATGTGGGCCTCGACCCTGGGATTCATTCTCGAAACTGCTGATAGTGTGGGACTCGACCTTGGGATTCATTCCCAAAACTGCTGGTAGTGTGGGCCTCGACCCTCGGATTCATTCCCGAAACTACTCATAGTGTGGGAATCGACCTTGGGATTCATTCCCGAAACTACTGGTAGTGTGGGCCTCGACCCTGGGATTCATTCCTGAAACTACTGATAGTGTGGGAATCGACCTTGGGATTCATTCCCGAAACTGCTGGTAGTGTGGGCCTCGACCTTGGGATTCATTCCCGAACCTGTTGATAGTGTGGGCCTCGACCCTGGGATTCATTCCCGAAACTGCTGGTAATGTGGGACTCGACCCTGGGATTCATTCCCAAACTACTCATAATGTGGTCCTCGACCCTAGGATTCATTCACGAAACTACTTATAATGTGGGCCTCGACCTTGGGATTCATTCTCGAAATTGCTGGTATTTTGGGCCTATACCCTGGGATTCCCGGAACTACTGATAATGTGGGCCTCGACCCTGGGATTCATTCCCGGAACTGCTGATAATGTGGGCCTCGACCCTGAGATTCATTCCTGAACCTGTTGATAGTGTGGGCCTCGACCCTGTGATTCATTCCCGAAACTGCTGGTAGTGTGGGACTCGACCTTGGGATTCATTCCCAAAACTGCTGGTAGTGTGGGCCTCGACCCTAGGATTCATTCCCGAAACTACTGATAGTGTGGGAATCGACCTTGGGATTCTTTCCCGAAACTACTGGTAGTGTGGGCCTCGACCCTGGGATTCATTCCCGAAACTACTGATAGTGTGGGAATCGACCTTGGGATTCATTCCCGAAACTGCTGGTAGTGTGGGCCTCGACCTTGGGATTCATTCCCGAACCTGTTGATAGTGTGGGCCTCGACCCTGGGATTCATTCCCGAAACTGCTGGTAATGTGGGACTCGACCCTGGGATTCACTCCCAAACTACTCATAATGTGGTCCTCGACCCTAGGATTCATTCACGAAACTACTATAACGTGGGCCTCGACCTTGGGATTCATTCTCGAAACTGCTGGTATTTTGGGCCTATACCCTGGGATTCCCGAACTACTGATAATGTGGGCCTCGACCCTGTGATTCATTCCCGAACTGCTGATAATGTGGGCCTCGACCCTTAGATTCATTCCCGAACCTGTTGATAGTGTGGGCCTTGACCCTGGGATTCATTCCCGAAACTGCTGGTAGTGTGGGACTCGACCTTGGGATTCATTCCCAAAACTGCTGGTAGTGTGGGCTTCGACCCTAGGATTCATTCCTGAAACTACTGATAGTGTGGGAATCGACCTTGGGATTTATTCCCAAAACTGCTGGTAGTGTGGGCCTCGACCATGGGATTCATTCCCGAACCTATTGATAGTGTGGCCTCGACCCTGGGATTTATTCCCGAAACTCTGCTGGTCATGTGGGCCTCGACCCTGGGATTCATTCCCGAAACTGCTGATAATATGGGCCTGGACCATGGGATTCATTCCCGAAACTGCTGATGATGTGGGCCTCGACCTTGGGATTCATTCCCGAACCTGCTGGTAATATGGGCCTCGACCCTAGGATTCATTCACGAAAACTACTAATGTGGGCCTCGACCTTGGGATTCATTCTCGAAACTGCTGGTATTTTGGGCCTATACCCTGGGATTCCCGGAACTACTGATAATGTGGGCCTCGACCCTGGGATTCATTCCCAGAACTGCTGATAATGTGGGCCTCGACCCTGAGATTCATTCCCGAACCTGGTGATAGTGTGGGCCTCGAACCTATGATTCATTCCCGAAAATGCTGGTCATGTGGGCCTCGACCCTAGGATTCATTCCCGAAACTGCTGATAATATGGGCCTGGACCCTGGGATTCATTCCCAAAACTACTGATGATGTGGGCCTCGACCTGGGATTCATTCCCGAACCTGCTGGTAATGTGGGCCTCGACCCTGGGATTCATTCCCAAAACTGCTGATAGTGTGGGACTCGACCTTGGGATTCATTCCCAAAACTGCTGGTAGTGTGGGCCTCGACCCTAGGATTCATTCCTGAAACTACTGATAGTGTGGGAATCGACCTTGGGATTCATTCCCGAAACTGCTGGTAGTGTGGGGCTCGACCTTGGGATTCATTCCCGAACCTGTTGATAGTGTGGGCCTCGACCCTGGGATTCATTCCCGAAACTGCTGGTAATGTGGGACTCGACCCTGGGATTCATTCCCAAACTACTCATAATGTGGTCCTCGACCCTAGGATTCATTCACGAAACTACTTATAATGTGGGCCTCAATCTTGGGATTCATTCTCGAAATTGCTGGTATTTTGGGGCCTATACCCTGGGATTCCCGGAACTACTGATAATGTGGGCCTCGACCCTGGGATTCATTCCCGGAACTGCTGATAATGTGGGCCTCGACCCTGAGATTCATTCCTGAACCTGTTGATAGTGTGGGCCTCGACCCTGGGATTCATTCCCGAAACTGCTGGTAGTGTGGGACTCGACCTGGGATTCATTCCCAAAACTGCTGGTAGTGTGGGCCTCGACCCTAGGATTCATTCCCGAAACTACTGATAGTGTGGGAATCGACCTGGGATTCATTCCCGAAACTACTGGTAGTGTGGGCCTCGACCCTGGGATTCATTCCCGAAACTACTGATAGTGTGGGAATCGACCTTGGGATTCATTCCCGAAACTGCTGGTAGTGTGGGCCTCGACCTTGGGATTCATTCCCGAACCTGTTGATAGTGTGGGCCTCGACCCTGGGATTCATTCCCGAAACTGCTGGTAATGTGGGACTCGACCCTGGGATTCATTCCCAAACTACTCATAATGTGGTCCTCGACCCTAGGATTCATTCACGAAACTACTTATAACGTGGGCCTCGACCTTGGGATTCATTCTCGAAACTGCTGGTATTTTGGTCCTATACCCTGGGATTCCCGGAACTACTGATAATGTGGGCCTCGACCCTGTGATTCATTCCCGGAACTGCTGATAATGTGGGCCTCGACCCTTAGATTCATTCCCGAACCTGTTGATAGTGTGGGCCTCGACCCTGGGATTCATTCCCGAAACTGCTGGTAGTGTGGGACTCGACCTTGGGATTCATTCCCAAAACTGCTGGTAGTGTGGGCCTCGACCCTAGGATTCATTCCTGAAACTACTGATAGTGTGGGAATCGACCTTGGATTCATTCCCAAAACTGCTGGTAGTGTGGGCCTCGACCATGGGATTCATTCCCGAACCTATTGACAGTGTGGGCCTCGACCCTGGGATTCATTCCCGAAACTGCTGGTCATGTGGGCCTCGACCCTGGGATTCATTCCCGAAACTGCTGATAATATGGGCCTGGACCATGGGATTCATTCCCGAAACTGCTGATGATGTGGGCCTCGACCTTGGGATTCATTCCCGAACCTGCTGGTAATATGGGCCTCGACCCTAGGATTCATTCACGAAACTACTTATAATGTGGGCCTCGACCTTGGATTCATTCTCGAAACTGCTGGTATTTTGGGCCTATACCCTGGGATTCCCGGAACTACTGATAATGTGGGCCTCGACCCTGGGATTCATTCCCAGAACTGCTGATAATGTGGGCCTCGACCCTGAGATTCATTCCCGAACCTGGTGATAGTGTGGGCCTCGAACCTATGATTCATTCCCGAAAATGCTGGTCATGTGGGCCTCGACCCTAGGATTCATTCCCGAAACTGCTGATAATATGGGCCTGGACCCTGGGATTCATTCCCGAAACTACTGATGATGTGGGCCTCGACCTTGGGATTCATTCCCGAACCTGCTGGTAATGTGGGCCTCGACCCTGGGATTCATTCCCAAAACTGCTGATAGTGTGGGACTCGACCTTGGGATTCATTCCCAAAACTGCTGGTAGTGTGGGCCTCGACCCTAGGATTCATTCCTGAACTACTGATAGTGTGGGAATCGACCTTGGGATTCATTCCCGAAACTGCTGGTAGTGTGGGGCTCGACCTTGGATTCATTCCCGAACCTGTTGATAGTGTGGGCCTCGACCCTGGGATTCATTCCCGAAACTGCTGGTCATGTGGCCTCGACCCTGGGATTCATTCCGAAACTGCTGATAATATGGGCCTGGACCATGGGATTCATTCCCGAAACTGTTGATGATGTGGGCCTCGACCTTGGGATTCATTCCCGAACCTGCTGGTAATGTGGGCCTCGACCCTGGGATTCATTCCCGAAACTGCTGATAGTGTGGGACTCGACCTTGGGATTCATTCCCAAAAAAACTGCTGGTAGTGTGGGCCTCGACCCTAGGATTCATTCCCGAAACTACTGATAGTGTGGGAATCGACCTTGGGATTCATTCCCGAAACTACTGGTAGTGTGGGCCTCGACCCTGGGATTCATTCCTGAAACTACTGATAGTGTGGGAATCGACCTTGGGATTCATTCCCGAAACTGCTGGTAGTGTGGGCCTCGACCTTGGGATTCATTCCCGAACCTGTTGATAGTGTGGGCCTCGACCCTGGGATTCATTCCCGAAACTGCTGGTAATGTGGGACTCGACCCTGGGATTCATTCCCAAACTACTCATAATGTGGTCCTCGACCCTAGGATTCATTCACGAAACTACTTATAATGTGGGCCTCGACCTGGGATTCATTCTCGAAACTGCTGGTATTTTGGGCCTATACCCTGGGATTCCCAGAACTACTGATAATGTGGGCCTCGACCCTGGGATTCATTCCCGGAACTGCTGATAATGTGGGCCTCGACCCTGAGATTCATTCCCGAACCTGTTGATAGTGTGGGCCTCGACCCTGGGATTCATTCCCGAAACTGCTGGTAGTGTGGGACTCGACCTTGGGATTCATTCCCAAAACTGCTGGTAGTGTGGGCCTCGACCCTAGGATTCATTCCTGAAACTACTGATAGTGTGGGAATCGACCTTGGGATTCATTCCCGAAACTGCTGGTAGTGTGGGCCTCGACCTTGGGATTCATTCCCGAACCTGTTGATAGTGTGGGCCTCGACCCTGGATTCATTCCCGAAACTGCTGGTCATGAGGGCCTCGACCCTGGGATTCATTCCGAAACTGCTGATAATATGGGCCTGGACCATGGGATTCATTCCCGAAACTGCTGATGATGTGGGCCTCGACCTGGGATTCATTCCCGAACCTGCTGGTAATGTGGGCCTCGACCTAGGATTCATTCACGAAACTACTTATAATGTGGGCCTCGACCTTGGGATTCATTCTCGAAACTGCTGGTATTTGGGGCCTATACCCTGGGATTCCCGAACTACTGATAATGTGGGCCTCGACCCTGGGATTCATTCCCGAACTGCTGATAATGTGGGCCTCGACCCTGAGATTCATTCCCGAACCTGTTGATAGTGTGGGCCTCGACCCTGGGATTCATTCCCGAAACTGCTGATAGTGTGGGACTCGACCTTGGGATTCATTCCCAAAACTACTGGTAGTGTGGGCCTCGACCCTAGGATTCATTCCTGAAACTACTGATAGTGTGGGAATCGACCTTGGGATTCATTCCCGAAACAGCTGGTAGTGTGGGCCTCGACCTTGGGATTCATTCCCGAACCTGTTGATAGTGGGGACTGGACATGGCCTTGACCCTGGGATTCTTGCGGGTAATTCCCCGATCATTGGTTCCCGAAACTGCTGGTCATGTGGGCCTCGACCCTGGGATTCATTCCCGAAACTGCTGATAATATGGGCCTGGACCATGGGATTCATTCCCGAAACTGCTGATGATGTGGGCCTCGACCTTGGGATTCATTCCCAAAACTGTGCTGTAGTGTGGGCCTCGACCCTAGGATTCATTCCCGAAACTACTGATAGTGTGGGAATCGACCTTGGGATTCATTCCCGAAACTACTGGTAGTATGGGCCTCGACCTGGATTCATTCTCGAAACTGCTGATAGTGTGGGCCTCGACCCTGGGATTCATTCCCGAAACTGCTAGTACTGTGGGCCTCGACCCTGGGATTCATTCCCGAAACTGCTGCTAGTGTGGGCCTCGACCCTGGGATTCATTCCCGATAACTACTTACGATGTGGGCCTTGACCCTGGGATTCATTCCTAATACTGCTAACAATGTGGAGCTCGACCCTAGGATTCATTCCCGATATTTTCTGAGAATGTGGGCCTCGACCCTGAGATTCATTCCCGATATTGCTGACAATGTGGGCCTCGACCCTGGGATTTATTCCCGAAACTGCTCCGTGTTTCCTTTTCTTCAAAACCTGCGAACAAAAAAAAAATTTATGTGCATGTGACGTGTATGTATGCATGCATGAATGTATTTCCTATTCGCGTGGTTATGCCTTCTTTGTGATCACTGGTGGCCTTGCCCAAATGTCTCTGGTCACCCCATGGGTCTTCTTATAATTTCCTTCTGCTGGTTCTCTTCCGGTAATTTGCTCAATTCTCTTTGGTTTCATGGTCAAGTTCTCGTCATACTCTTTATTCGCGGGGTGGTAGACTGGTCGCCCCCAGGCTTGATTTAGCTTTCTGCTCTCTGTTGTTTGCACTTGGTCAAGGTGGATCACGTGATGTGGAATTCCATACCAACGTACTACATTGCCTTTTACGAAATAGTCTCAATAGTTATACATATTTTTGCCCTCAAAAGATGCCTAGTGTCGAAACCGGAGAACATTCAAACAGTTTTTTTAAAAATGTTTCGAGGCGGCCGCCTCGGCCCGCCTCGAACCGCCTCAAGGCGTCGGCAGAATTTCCCGCCTTCCACCGCCTGAGATGGCCGCCTCAGGCCGCCTCTAGAAGACTCGGCTCGAGGCGGCCGCCTCAGGCTTCAAACTTTTTTTTTTTTCACCACTGAAACTACGACGTTTTGGAGTGCCAAAACATCGTCGTTTTGACTTGTGTATTTAAAAAAAAAATTAGCCTTAAAATGTATTTCTTCTTCACGGTTTCTTCTTCAGCTCTCGTCTTTCTTCTTCACGTTCTCGGCTAGGGTTTCTTGGTTTCTTCTTCACGTTCTCGCTAGGGGTTTCTCGTCTTTCTTCTTCACGTTCTCGGCTAGGGTTTCTCGTCTCAGCATCGACGATCAGGCTTCTCGGCTTCTCGATTTCATCATCAGCTTCTCGGCCTCGTCTTCAGCTTCTCGGTTTCATCTTCGCGTATCAGACTCTCAGTCTCAGCTTCGTCCATTGCAGGTAATAGCATGATTTTGGCTGATAAAATGTAATTGATTTTCGGATTTTGTATGATAAAATTAAATTGATTATGGCAATGGAACTTGTTATCATAAAATTTAATTGATTTTTCAAGAACATGTGAAATTAGTTGCACAGAAGTTCTCTATTTATATGTTCTCTGTTTATTGTAAAAGCATGTGATTGTATTGTTTGTATGTTCTCGGTTTCTTCTTCAGTTCTCTGTTTATATTGTTTGTGTGTTCTCTGTGAAATGACGAAGCTGAAAATTGAAATAATGTTAAATTAGTTGCTTGTTCAATGTTCTGATTATGTATTATGTCAGATGCCTTATTATATATTTGCGACTTTGTGTTACCTTTTCTGGTGATATTTGTTTTAAACATTGAGTGTTACATGTCCGATGTTTCTATACATATTACATACCCAATATATGTTGGTTTATATATGTTACAAAGTATTTTGGATAGACACTAATGATAGCTTGTTTAGGGATTAGTTATCAATAATTTTTTGAACATATTATGAATTATGAAGAAGTTAATGTATTTTCAATCAGTTATCAATAGTTTTTTTAACATACTATGAATTATGAAGAAATGAATGTATTTTGGATTATTTTTCCGATTTACGATCGAGGTGCCCGCCTCACCGCCTCGAGGAGGTCCGCCTCACGCCTCAATGGCCGGCCGCCTCGAGGCGTCGCACTGTATTTTAAAACCTTGCATTCAAAGTACTCGATGTAACTCAAATCCAACTGTTTGAATAAATTATCTGAACCAGACTCAAAGTGTGTGTGTGCTAAAGTTCTTTTACAGCTTCATCCTTGGGTAAGCCAACTCAATGATTTTGTTTTAAAGAATGGGATCGAGGGGTCAAACCAACCTATATGTCTGGATCATTCTCTGTAATTACTTCTCTGTACTCAATGTCATATGATTTTCTTTTCATTTTCTTTCATCTTTTCTTCATTTTTTTACACACCTACCCTTTAAGGTATCATTTCTCCTCATGGTGGTCCAAATACTCACCCATGGGTAGATTCACGCTTATCGGTTATAGGTGGTTTATATTTTCTTCTTGAGAGACTTTTCTTTAGTTTCCAACCATACCACATATCGTAACACAAGTAAGTCAGGATGGACATCTAGTGAACGGTCATTCATTGATTCGCAATCTCTTCAACTAGTCACCTTGCCGACTACTCAGGCTTTCACTGCTAAGATCCTATAATTAACTGCTCGCGAGTCGAGTCAAGAGAAACTACTCAAAATATCGGATGAGAGTACCTCTCGCACTTATCGTTTCTAAGGTTTCACCCTAAAGCAAACAATTTCATCATCGGACCCATGCTTAACTATTGAGGAAATGACTCGAACAAGTACGCAAAATCAATGTCTTTATTATTAAAAAAATACAGGATTGCAATCAAATAAATCAGGGAAAACATCTTCATCGTCTATAGCATTGTCTTCTACCTTGGCCTATGGTTCTTCACTGCTGCCATCCTCTATCCCCATGCAAGAAGCTTGGTGGTTGAGAGTTTGGAGGACAAAGGTTTTGGGTAGGCCGGAGTTGATCATGTAGGTGGGTGGTGGAACAGAGTGGTAGTTAGGTAGAGGGTTTCTGTGTGTGTTGGGTTGTTCTTTTTCTGGGTCGGGTATTTTATGGGAGTCAATGAGGTCTTGGATCTCACGCCTAAAGCGGGGGCAGTTGTCTGTTTCATGGCCTTTTTTCTGATGGAAGTAACGGTATAGGTTTAAGTCGTAGTAGTGTGGCACAGGGTTTGGAATTGGTCTAGGTTCTAAAGGTTTCAGGAGAATCGCCTATTTTTTATGTTAGCGACCTCAGCAGTAGTGGGCTTGGTCTCAGAAGGCCCCCCAAAAGTCCTTATATTCTGTCCATAGAACTTTCTGTTCTCAACTTCTTCCTCCTCAATATCCATAACAGTCTCCCTCAACTGTCGAAAATCACCAACATAGAGGTCATCCTCCTCAGCTTGCCGTAAATAGAGGGCTTAGTACCCTTGATGATCATATTGATCTGATCCTTCTCCAAGGGCTGAGTCTGTATCTTCAGAAGCTATCTCCTCCAGTGATCTACATAATCCTTGAAGCTCTCCTCTAGCTTCTGTTTGGTATTCTCCAAGTCGTGAAGCGACAAGTCGATCTCCAGATTTATGACATACTGATTCAGAAAGGCCTCCGCCAATGCCCTCCAATCATCCTTGACCTTTATCTCCAAGCTGTGATACCACACCACGGGTGCCCCCTCAAGTGACATCCCAAACATCTTCTGAACCTGATGCTTTGACAGTCCCACCGAACTCATCACAAAAATATATTGTCGAAGATGGACCCTCATATCCCTGTTCTCGTTGAATTTGGCTATGTCAGACATCTTGAACTGAGAAGGCAGCTGCTCATCGAAAGTCATCGCCTCGTAGTCTAGTAAGTCCTCATGCTTACCTCTCATCTTGCGGGTGACTGACTCCACCTGATCCCTGAGTTTCTGCAACTCTGTTTGAGACCCGGCTATTCTTCCCACTTCATACTCAGCCACGTCATCATAAAAAATATGGATCTCATCACTCAACCAGTTCCGAGGCTCTTCACGCCTCACATTCTTAGAGCCTCCCCCAGCGCGGGGCACTACCATATTGGCCATAATGGTAGTCAAAGCTTGAAACTGCTCGGTAATCTTAATGGGATTTTTCTCTAGCTGATCCATGCGAGATCCTTCGTTCTCTGACTTGCTCATGTTCGCTAACGGCCTTTTGACGAGTCTTCCCTCTTTCATAACCCAACGGGTATCTATGGTGGCTTTTAAAACTGCGGTTAGCATGGTACATGTATGCGTGCGATGCATGGAATATAAAATGTGTGAGTTGATCAAACAGAATATATCATTGCGACCTTATTTCTCCCACACTCACAGTAAGCCTAGTTTTGGTTCTAGATGTGTTTTATTCTATGTACTGATGTAAGGTACACAAAATCGCTCTCTCTTGTGCTATGGGGTGAACCTCGGCAACTTCCGTCCCTTCCCTATTGGAGTTTCTACGGTCCCGAGGATCGAATAACAAGCAAGAAACATATGCGAATACATAAAGGAGTTGCAGAATACTCACAATGATAGGTTGAGACGATGCATCGAAGAACAGAAACTACAAGCTCCCTCCAAGATGGCTTGGCAGTCCACTGTTTTTCTCTTCAAAGAATTCGGTCATGGTCCTCCAAGGTGGTCCAAGCTCCAAGCTTCGGTGGACGATTCCATGCTCACGTGTGCAGTTCCCTATCACCTTCTTATGTCTCATTTGTGTGCTAGAACTCTTGATCTTGCACCAAAATCATCACATTTCTTCTTCCTTACCTCTCGGCATTTGAAGAAATTTGGGAGAGAGTTTTGCCCCTTTGGACGTGAATGAGAGAAAGAAAGTGTGTTGTGTTTGAGTGGTAGGTTTGTGTATCTAATACAAAAATTCAATTTCCAAAATTAATTACCAATTTTCTCTTTCCAATAGTCAAGAATTAAAGCTTGCCAACTACCACCATCAATCATGAATAGTGACATGGTGTCAATCACTCAAAGTGAAAGACATCTATCACTTGATTGACGATTGATGTGATGCTAGATGTGACTTGCGGGTCGCACTCGAATTCGAAATGCGTATGCGCTCGCAAACACTCCCGGGATCGGGTTCGCTAATTCCAAATTAACAAATTTTCCATTACGACGTAATTAAATAATTATGCCTAGAAAAATCACTATTCATGTCGCTAACAAATTAATTCTAAATTAACTCGTTCGCCCGAATTAAAATCTAATTTCAATTCCGCGTCGAAATCCCATTTCGTATAATATATCAAATATATTATTTTATCCATTAATTCCAAATTAATCGTTTTTCTCTCTTTAATTAATATTTTATCCTAGATAAAATATATCTCCATAATTAATCCCAGATTAATAAAAGTGCGAGTCATACGTCATCGGAATCTTCGGGAAGCAACCAATGAGATCCTCGGATATGTTGGCAGTAAATTCAGTCGTCGGACTATCCGAACAGGTAAGTACCTAGTACTACATTTGTTCCGATTTACAAGACAAGGTTGGCTTCTAGCAAATCGCCATGCCTACCCAATTCTCCAGAAACATGCTTACAGGAATAAGCGATCTATATCAGGCGTAGTATATGTAGTATTGCGAATTTTGATCCAGTATCGGATGAACACATGAAAGGCCTGGGGCTGGTACAGTTTCTGCCATGTACGAAGCATATATCGGATCACTAGCAACAAGTCTCTTTATTATCGGATAATCATGACCAAGTCATATTATCCCGATGGTTGCAACCCTTAGAGAACCAGTTCTGTATCTCTGCGCGATCATCATCTCCATATGACTGGAGTGATACTTTCGTCTTGACATCAGATCCAACACACTATGATTCTCAATATACCCAACAGAGGCGTACACAGAACCTGTTAAATCCCCGGACGACCTAAAACCAAAGCATATTGATTGTCGCAAGTATTAGCGGTGCAAGTCTCAGGTTAAGACCAAATACACCTACCCTGATTTCGGACTTCCAAAGACACATAGTCATACTACCAATGGAATTCCGAGGGGTCTATCCAGAGCGAAGCTGTTTCCCATACCATCGGTAAAACACAACCTCATATTACACTTGCATGAGTATCTTATACTCAAATATATGAGAACTATATCGTTATACCCTCACAACGCGCACAAATGTAATACTAGTCTCTTACGCATTATCGATGTCCTATCTCGATAATACTCTGACTAGGGATATTTAATGATTAATCTTCCATGGATTGATACTGTCTCATATCATCTCAATCCAGGAACAAATCATAAGGACCTCCTATCATTTATACATCTTGGTGATCTCATCACAAATGATAAGAGAGCAATCTCCTTTGTCATATAGTTAATTTGTACAACAACACCATGATCTGTACAAATAGTGACACTATGGGTCATAACTATCCAACAATCTCCCACTTGGCCTATAGCCAGTCACTCGAGTGTCTGACTGCCGAACTATGTACGGTTGGCTCAAATTTCTGAGAAAAGACTTTCATCAGCGGATTCGCATGATTATCATCTGATGTGATTCATTCGATCATCACATCGCCACGATGTATGATCCGAACGAATCAGATGAATAGTCAAAGTATATATCTGGATCGTTGATGAGACCATTAATTCTTTAGCCTGCGCTGTAGCCTAGTTCAGCTGCTAACAGAACTACATCTAATATAATTAGATTTGTTATTGACCCAAATATATGCTATTGCTGCCTCAGCTGCAACAATAACCCGCATTTGTTGTTTATACGGTAACAGTATCTTGCTTGGACGATTTCCAGCTCACTGTTCTGTTATTCAAACTTTATGGTACCGTTGTTACGACTTATAGTCGTCTTATCGGTTTATGAAACTTGCAGCACTGATCCTAGTCACTTCAAGTTCTCCTTCTTCATAGATTAAGACAGCATCCTTAGTTATCTAAGATACTAATGGATGTTCTTAACATCAATCCAGTGACCATCATTAGGATTGGCCTGATTGTGACTCCTTATGCTCAAAGCACATGAGACGCTAGGTCGCGTACATTTTTAAGTGTACAAGTTCTCGGAGAGTGGAAACAACTTTTAGATCTATCCCAGTAGATCTTTATTCCTTGAATAAAGGTTGTTTTCTCTCAAGTATTCTACGGAGAATTTTCTCGAAAGCCAAGCTTTCACCGATTGTATTTATGGGAATATCATTTCCAAGAAATGACATATTATCATTATTTTAGGACATTATTGTCAGTGCGCTCCCACTAACCTCCTTATATATACAAGAATCAATTTCATTTTGAATCAAATCATACACCATTATGATTACATCAAAATGATAATTCCAAGAACTCATTGCTTGCATCAATCCAAACATGGATCGAATAACCTGTAAACCTTGTTTGCTAGTTTTGGTACGACAAAACCGTCAGGATGTTGTAAACATCCTCCAAAAGGTTTCCGTTAAGGAAAGCGATTTTGGCATTTAGGTACCATATTTCATAAATGAAACATGCAGCATTAACAAGCATTATCCAAATGGATTTACCAAGGCAACAGGTAAAAGGTTTCGTCGTAATCTACACAATGTTGATAATGATACCTTTTCGCTACAATCCTAGCTTAGTACGTTGGTATGTTGCCTTCCATGTATGTCTTCCTTGAAGACTAATATAGTACCAATAGGCACAATGCCTTGCGGTACAACAACTAGTGTCTAAAATAGTTGGTATACATAGAATCCATTTCGGATTTCATGGCACTTTGCCATAATAGGGAGTCGGTACCTTGTATCACTTCCTCATACGTAGTCAGTTCGTATTCCTTAATAAGATTGACATCTTTATGAGGTGAGATCAGAAACCCATACCCCAGGTTATTTTCTGACTCTCTCCGACTTACGTGGTTCTTGTGTATTTTAAGATTATGGTATAGTTTCATCCTTGATGAACTATTCGTGTTCCATTAAGGACTCGGTGCCTGGAATAGTATTACTCCGATTTTCATCGAGTTTTACTTTCCTCCCACTTACCACTGCATATCGGTATTCCTCTTAGGAAAACCGCATGGTGAACAACAATTACATTGTTCTCTTGTGAGTTGTATAAGTACTATACTTTGGTTTCCCTAGGATAACCTACAATTAGACACTTATCTTATTTGGGTTTTAGTTTGGTATCATCCAAACATATGCCTAGCATACCCAAATAATCAGGAATGAGAAACCCGGTTTCTTTCCTATTAATATCTAATATTAAGTTTGTCAAACAGATTTTTATGGAACCTTATTCAAAATAAGTTCTGCACTGTTTATGCGTATCCGTTGAAGGAAATGTAGCTCAGAGCGACTCAGGATTAACCTTATCATGTCTAACAAAATTCAGTTACTCTGTTCGGACACACCGTCAAAATAACGTGTTCCGGGAGGAGTCCTCATTGAAAGAATACTATACTCTTTCAAGTATATTAGAAACTTATTGCTTAAGTATTTTCATCATGGTCTAACCGTGATGGTTTTATAATTTAGACGATCTATTTTTCTACTTCGTGTCGAAACTCTAAAAGTTTTCGATTTGTGTTTCAAAAGAAACACATAACC
The DNA here is from genome assembly GCA_019454045.1 of Zanthoxylum bungeanum. Classification (NCBI taxonomy): domain Eukaryota; kingdom Viridiplantae; phylum Streptophyta; class Magnoliopsida; order Sapindales; family Rutaceae; genus Zanthoxylum; species Zanthoxylum bungeanum. The sequence goes on from SKCR01032910.1 coordinate 106,431, forward strand.
ATAACGTGATGCCACATCCGTAAAGGTCACGAAATATTCATATCCACCTCCAGCCTAGATAGACATCGGCCCACTTGCAGCACTATGAAATAGGGCTAACAGATTAGTGGCATTTACATTTTTACCAAGTAAATAGTGTTTTAGGCACTTTGCCCAATAAACTAGATTCGTAGACATTATTTGAATAGAATCAAATATGTCCTAGTATCCACTCTTCAAAAGTGTGGATATACGAGTCTTGTTTAAATTGTGTCCCATACAACAATGCCACAATATAAGTTTCAACTGATTAAATCAGTTCGAGCTATTTGTTTGACATGTTATATGTTTGAGATTTATTTACATTCAAAATATAAATACTGTTATTCACATCTATTGTGTTTATCTCAATATCATCTTTATATAATGAAAAACTTTAGTGTTCTAGAATATAAAGGTATACCCGCAACGGGTTAAAACCCTGATATAGAGATAATGTATCTAGTCAAACTAGTTACATTATAACAGTTTCCTAATTTAGGTACACACCTGAAGGGTCGTTCCTAAACTTAGGTATCTATGGTTAAAACAGCGACTTTCGTCCCATCTCCAATTCGCAGATTAATCTCAACTGAAGCCAGTATCCTGCTCATAGCAGATTCTGCACATCAATATATATTTATGTACCACACTAAGTATTTAAAATCCAATTTTAATACTAGTAGTGAACATATTTATGACAAACATATTTGAAGTCAGACCCTTGCTCGTTCCTCAATTCCTTCATGTCTGCTTTTTTCAAATGGCAATCACGCTTCCGCGATCCCGTTTGCCACAATTTAGGCAGACATTTTGGGATATGTCTTTTATCTTCCCATAAGATTATAATGATTTTGCCTTTTCCCTTTTCCATATTTCAGAAGCCTTTGGCCAAGCCTTAGCCTTTTAGAATTTCGAAGTAAGGTGCACCTTGCGCTTCTTGCCTTATTGCAAACTTTGGCTTTGACTCATTGAGTATAGCCATTAACTCTCCAAGAGTTTTCTAATGCAATTTATAACTTCTAAGATCTAAGAATGGATCTATGAAGATCCTTCAATTTCAATATCATACTATAAGGATCTAATCCTTAGTTTTGATTAAGAAATTAAGGAATCTATTTGGCAAGCTTAATGGATTAAGCACTAAAGTTATCATCACATGAATCTTCCAAAGATCATGTTCTACTATTTGCTTAACTTCGGGCTTATGCTTAATATGTTATTTTATCAAATAAAGTAACTTATTAGTTTCCAGGACTATCCTGAAATTTTATTCCCAATTTGAAAATTAAACCATTTAAATACATTTTGTTGGACAGCTATGACCCATAGCGTCACTGTTTGTAAAAGACATTGTGTTTTTTGTACAAAATTAACTATATAGTAATGAAATTGCCTTTTACCATTTTGTAATATATTTACTTTGATATATAAATGGTAAAAGTCCTTATGATTAATTCCAGATGAGATGATATGAGACAGTATCAATCCATAAAGGTTTAATCATTAAATATCCCTAGTCGTAGTATTATCGAGATTGGACATCGATAATGCGGAATAGACTAGTATTGCACTTGTGCACGTTGTGAGGGCATAACGGCATAGTTCTCATATATTTAAGTATTTGATACTTATGCAAGTGCGATAGGAGGTTTTTTTTTTTACCGATGGTACGGAAAACAGCTTCGCTCTGGATAGACCCCGCAGAATCCCATTGGTAGTATGTATATGTGTCTATGGGAGTCCGCTTCAGGGTAGATGTATTTGGTCTTAACCTGAGACTTACATCGCTAGTACTTGTGCCAATCGGTAAACTTTGGTTTTGGTCGTCCAGGGCTTTAACAGGTTCTGAGTACGCCTCTTCTGGGTTTATTGAGAATCGTAGTGTATTAGATGTGATGTCAAGACGAAAGTATCACTTCAGACATATGGAGATGATGATCACGTAGGGATTCAGAACTGGTTCTCTATTGTGTTGCAACCATCAGGATAATATGACAAGGTCATGATTATCCGATTCAAATAGACTAGTTGCTTGATATCCGATATTTGTTTTGTACAGCGCAGACACTATTCCAGCCCAGGCCTTGCACGTGACATCTGATACTGGATCGCAATACACAATACTACGGTATACTACGCCTGATATAGATCGTATATTCCATTAAGAATATATCTGGAGAATTGGGTAGGCATGGCGCTTTGCTAGAAGCCAACCTTGTCTCGTAAATTGGTAAAAATGTAGTACGAGGTACGCACGTGTTCGGATAGTCCGACGACCGTATTTACTGCCAACACATCCAGGAATCTCTTGGGTCGCTTCCCGAAGATTCACCGATGACGTATGATTCGAGCATAATTAATCTAGGATTAATCGCGGAGACACTTTATCTTGGATAAAGTACTATTTGAAGAGCGAGAAAGATTAATTTAGAATTAATCGATAAAATAATATATTCGATATATTAAACGAAATTGATTTGGACGCGGAATTAAATTAGATTTTAATTCGGGCAAACGAGTTAATTTAGAATTAATTCGTTAGCTACGTGAATAGTAATTTCGCTAGGCATAATTATTTAATTACGTCGTGATGGAAGTTCGTTAATTCAGAATTAGCAAAACCGAGCCCGAAAGTGTTTGTGGGCCCACTCGCATTTTGAATTAAAGTGGGGCCCACAAGTCACATCGCGAATCACATCACTTGTCATTTAAAGTTGATAGATGTCAAAGTCACTTTTTGTGAGTGACATGATGTCACTATTCATGAAGCAAGTTCTTGAGAGCCTTTATTACAATTTTGGAGCCAAAATTGGCTTTGACTTTTTGAAAGCTATTTACCAAAATTTGGTAATTGTTTTTCACACGGTTTTGGAAAACAAATATTGAAAAACAGAACTCTCCCTCTCTCCATTTTCTTGCTAAAACCGTGAGCTATATTGAAGGGAAAATTTGATATTCTTTCTTCATTTGCTAGAACAATCAAAGGATCAAACAAGGTGATAGGGAAGCTTATCTTAGAGCATGGATTTCCATTGAAGCTTGGAGCTTGTAGATCATCTTCAACAAACCACCTTGGCCGAATCTCAAAGAGGACTTGGAGGAAAATTTTTGTTGAGCATCACATCTAATCTGATCATTGTAAGTGTGTTTCCGCCATATTTATTTATAGTATTCATTCTATTTCATGGCTTAAAATGATATTGGGACATCAATAGAAACCAACAATGGTATCATGGAGCCTTGTTTAAGCATGAAATATTTTAGGGTAAAATTTGGGTAAATTGATTTTGAGCATGTTTTGAATAAATTACTTGTTTGAGCAAGCTTAGGGATGGATGACTTTGAGTTGTTTATGATCAATTTTGTGAAAAACTAATTGGATGAATTAAAACACTTGGGTAATGTTGATTTAAAACTCAATCGGATTGAAAATGAAATCGGACATGAAAACCCTATGAATGCCGTGAGCTTCCTTACATGTAATGAGATAATATTTTGATTCAAAAAATGGTGGACATAAGTTGAACAAATGAGAACATGATTAATCAATTAAATTGTATTTTGGAAATATGGATTTAAATAATTAATTGATGTATTACATTTTAGTTAATTGAATTTTAAAATTTAGAATATTAAAATTTGATTAATGGGCTAGATTTTGAATTGGGCTTGATATTGTTATATTTGGGCATAATGGGCTTGGTTGGGCCAAGTTGGTTTAGGCAAATTGGATTGGATCCAAAATGGGCCTAAATCATTTCATTAAGTCCAAATGTAATAAATGGGCTTTAAAAGTTTAATTGGGCCTTATGGGCTAAAATTGATTTTTTTGGCATATGAGGGTGATTCCTCAATTGGGCTTGGTAATTGGGTTTGACCCATATTGACCAAAGCCCAAGCCTTATAAAATCAATTGAAAGCCCATTGGACTTTAATTAAACGAACATTGGATGTTAGTTGGGCTTTGAGACCCGATAAGATTAGATTTGGAATCTTAGTCGTTAAAGCGCATTAAAAGGTGTAGTTATTTAATTTGGAATTAAATTGAATTAGTATTGAATACGAATTAAATTAGATTTAACGAGTAGTTCGATATAATTCAAGAATTTGTACTTTAAGTACTTATTCTGAAACGAGTTGGACTCGCGCAAATCAAATCATTATTTGACCATTGGATGATCAGTAATATTCAAAGATAATTAATTTGATTAGTTTGATTGAATAACATGCTTGAATAAATACATGGATGTGATGTATGAATAGCTTATATCAGATGGATATTAGAAGGGAAAGGGCAATTTTAGAAAATATTGTAAATTCGGAATTTATTAATTGGACCTGTGTGTCCAGCCTTATCACTCATTATTTCTTTGTATTCTCTTCTCACCTAATTCCCCTCAATGTTAATGAGGTTTCTATTATTGTATTATGTAATTGGGTAGAAGTGGAATAGTGCTAGCCGGGGAGAGGAAATGGAGTGATTTGTTCTAGGAACAATCTGTTTAAATATCAATCCGCATATCGTTATTATTTTACTTTCCGCGCCTTATTATGCTTTTAGAAATGCATGTTTAATGGTGAATGATGAGACCTTAACAAATATAATAAATTGGTTGCCAATTTACACGAAAAATCCTCGAAACATATTAAGCATTTTTCCTTCCGTTGAGTGATTCTTACTGAAGATCCAAAGTTGGCATTGGTTTATTGACCAAAGTCAAGACCTTTGTCAATTGCGGATGTGTTTGAATCATGAGAGTTTTGTTCCATATCACTGTCTTGTCCAAGTCGTGATTTGTTGGCCAAAGTCAAGATCACTTCTTGTCCATCGACATTGATTACGAAGATTTCCATGTCAATGGGCCCCACTTAACTGGAATCATTAAGCTTGTTGTGACAAAGCAAAGGCTTAGTTGATTCAGAGCAAAAAGGTTAGGCAAATATTGGATATATTGGCATATGTATTGTGCATATGTTTTGGACTTGGATGTCCACCTACCGGATCTAGGAATTGGATAAGATCCAATTGATCTTCGAGATCTACCTAGTTAAATATCATACAGCTTGTTGGCCAAAGTCAAAGTTGTGTGTTATTTAATGAGATCCTAGCCCACTAGGAAACTGGGTTTCCCGAGTACTCGACAGGGGGTTAGAGGCTCGCCAAAAAATAATGGGAGGCTAGTATTGAATTTGCAATTTCATTCAGATATTTAGCTTTACGCGCTTTCATATTATTTCGTCAAAATTATTTTATTAGTTGGACTAATATAATGTTATTTTTCTTGTAACAGCTAGACTGTACCCATATATCATTGATTAGATAGTTAGACTATCGTAATCAAGATGACAGGAAAGGGAAATGTCCGAAATATTATCATGGGCAAAAATGTCTTCAAGGGCACAAACTTTGCCGATTGGGAAATGAATCTGAGGATAGTCCTTGGAGCTGAGAGGCTGCTATATACTATACAGACACCTCTTGGGCCTAAGCCCAAACTTGATCAGTTACTTGAGCTGGAGCTTTGGAAGACTCACAGCGATGATAATGATACTGCTCAGTCTATTATGCTTGCTTCTATGACTCAGCATTTCCGTCGACAAAATAAGGACTTGGATCCCTATAACATGTTGGCGAGGTTGCACGATCTTCACCGATCTAACCGAAGGTCGAAGAGATATGAGTTAACACAGAAGCTCTTCCGTTCACGTATGTCATAAGGCATGTCTGTTGAGTCACATATGGTACAAATAATTGCTGACATAGATGAGCTGGCTGAGATGGGGATAGTCTTAGAGGCTGAGATTACCATAGATATTATCTTGCAATCTCTCCCATGTTGGACAATTATGACCCATCGTGTCACTATTTGTACATATCATGGTGTTGTTGTACAAATTAACTATGTGACAAAGGAGATTGTACTCTTATCATTTATGATTATATCACATAGATGTATAAATGATAAGAGGTCCCTATGATTTTTTCCTGGATTGAGAATGATATGAGACAGTATCAGTCCATGAAGGATAAATCATTAAATATCCCTAGTCAGAGTATTATCGAGATTGGACATTGATAAATACATAAAAGACTAGTATTACACTTGTGCGCGTTGTGAGGGCACAACGACATAGTTCTCATATATTTGGGTATAAGATACTCATGCAAGTGTAATAGGAGGTTGTGTTTTATGGATGGTACGGGAAACAGCTTCGCTCTGGATAGACCCCCTCGAAATTCCATTGGTAGTATGACTATGTGTCTATGGAAGTCCGAAATCAGGGTAGGTGTATTTGGTCTTAACCTGAGACTTGCACCACTAATACTTGCGACAATCAATATACTTTGGTTGCGGTCGTCCAGGGCTTTAACAGGTTCTGTGTACGCCAATGCTGGGTATATTGAGAATCATAGTGTGTTGGGTGTTATGTCAAGACAGAAGTGTCACTCCAGTCTTATGGAGATTATGGTCACGTAGGATACGGTACTAGTACTCTTAAGTACTGCAGTCATCGGGATAAAATGACAAGGTCATGTTTATCCAATTATAAAGACTAGTTACCAGACATCCGACATGTGTTTCGTACAGGGCAGACACAATTCCAGCCCCAGGCCTAGCACGTCATCATCCGATACTGGAAAGAAATATGCAATACTACGTATACTACGCTTGATATAGATCATTTATTCCTGTAAGGATATTTCCTGGAGAATTGGGAAGGCATGGCGCTTTGCTAGAGGCCAACCTTGTCTTGTAAATTGGTATAAACGTAGTACCAGGTACTTACGTGTTCGGATAGTCCGACGACCGAATTTACTGCCAACATATCCGGGGATCTCATGGGTCACTTCCCAAAGATTCACCGATGACGTATGACTCCCACTCTAAATTAATCTGGGATTAATTATAAGAGAGAGAAAATTTATCTGGGATAAAATATCAATTAAAGAGAGATAACAGTTAATTTGGAATTAATCGAGAAATTGATATATTTGATATATTAAACGAAATTGGATTTCGACGCGGAATTGAAATTATATTTTAATTCAGGTGTACGAGTTAATTTAGAATTAATTCGTTAGTGACGTGAATAGTTATTTCGCTAGGAGTAATCATTTATTTACGATGCGACGGAAAATTCATTAATTTGGAATTAGGGAACCCGAGCCCGGGATTATTTGCGAGCGCATTGGCATTTCGAATTCGAGTGCGGCACACAAGTCAAATCAAGCATCAAATCACTAGTCGCATCAAACGTCAAATCATTAGTCACTTTGAGTGATGTGACTTGACAACTTGATGGATTAAGTGATGGAAGTGGTTGGTGCCATTATTATTTGACTTTTTGAAAGGCAAATGCACATGAAATGAATGTGAAATTCAAATGTGTGTATTTAATACAAAAATTTGGAACAACCAAAATGAACTCTCTCTTTCTCTCATCTCTCTCCATTCACGCCCAAGGAGGCCAAAATGCTCACTGTTTTTGTTCCAAAAACCGAGCAGTGAAGGGAAGCTAGAGTGTGTTTTGTGGCAAAACCACAAGTGCTAGCACACTTACGAGACATGCGAAGGTGATAGGGAAGTCCACCACCATGAGCCGGGAACCATTCGACAAAGCTTGGAGCTTGTTCGAGGAGCTCAAAAATAGAAAATAGAGGGCTGCAGATCTGCCACTGCCGAACCAGTCCACTGCCAAGCAAAATCAGATTTTGTTGCCTCCGCATCGCTCAACTGATTGATGTGAGTATTCTGTAACTTCGTTGATTAGTTTTCACACATGTTTTCATGCTTATTATTGATCTTGGGACCTTAATAGAAACCAACAATGGCATCTAGAGCAAGGTTTGAGCATGAAATGTTTAGGGCTTAAAATTTGGGCAAAATGTTTTCAAGCATGATTTGGTTGAATTGGATGATTGAGTATGCTTAAAACATGTTTAATTGAAGTTTGATTTGATCAATTTCACGAAAATTGATTTGGAACAATTTTCCCCAAAATTGGATGTGTTGGTCGAATGGTTGGTGATCCTATATGTCTTGGTGATTTTGATTTTTGATTCATTAGATGTGTTGGAAATCATTAGGGAATGTTTATTTAATGTTGAATTTGATTCAATTGGATTGGATTTGTAATTTGGCATAATAAACCCTAATTGCCGATTGTTAAAGCCCAAAGTATCTTGGTGATTTTTTGTTTCGTTGTTCATTGGATGACTTGAAACGATTGAGGAATGAGATTTAATATTGATTGCGGAATTAATTGGATTGAATTCGAATCGGACACAAAAATCCCCACCATTGCCGAGAATGATAAAGCATGTTTGGGTTTGATTTTAATCAAAATGTGTTGGACATGTGATGATGAAAATGAGCATGATTAATTGTGTATATTGATGTTTTAGAAATGTTAATTTGGGTAATTAATCATGTTATACACTTTGGTTAATTAAATTGAAATTGGATTTTTATGTTTAATTAAATTGGGCCTTAAAATTGGATTTGGGCTTTAATGTTGTAACTGGGCTTATTGGGCTTGGTTGTACCAAGTTGGGTTTAGGCAAAATTGGTTGGATCCAATTGGGCCCAAAACCGCATCCATAAAACCCAAATGCGACTAAATGGACCTTTAAAGTTTAATTGGGCCTAATGGGCCAAAATTGATTTCTGGGCTTATGGGGTAATTCCCGGATTGGATTTTGGTTCTTCGGTTTGACCCGAGTTGACCAAAAGTCCACGCCTCAAGAAATTAATTAAAAGCTCATTGGACTTTAATTAAATTAACGTTGGACGTTAATCGGGCTTTGAGACCCGTAACGATTAAATTTGGAATTTAAGTCTTGAAAGTTCATTATTAAAGTGTAGTATTTAATTTGGAATTAAATAGCGAATTAGAATTGAATGCATATTAAATTGGATTTAATTATGTAGTTTAATTTAATTCGAGAATTCGTACTTTGACTACTTATTTGCAAAACGGGTTTGACTCGAACAAAATCAAATCGTTGTTTGAACATTGGATGGTCACTAATTATCAGATTAATTAATTTGATTAGATTGATTGATAACATTCTTCTGTGAATACATGGTTGCGATGCATGAAAAATGTATATCGGATGGATATTAGATGGGTGGGGCAATTTTAGAAATTGTTGTAATAAATTTTATTTATTAAATTGGACCTGCGTGTCCAGCCTTATATACCTCCATATTCTTTGTACTCACTTCTCACCTATTCCCCTCAATGTAAATGAGGTTTCTTTAGAAGTGTAGTGTAACGGGTAGAATAAATTTTGTGCTAGTGGGAGAGAGAAAGGGAGAGATTTGATCTAGGATCAATGTGTAAAGTATCCATCCGCATATCATTATTATTTTTTATACGCGTTTTATTATGTGTTTAGAATGCATGTTTAAGGGTGTATGATGATGAGACCTTAACAAAGATATAAATTGTTGCCAATTTGCACTCGAAAAACCCTCGCAAAATATTAAGCGTTTTTCCTTCCATTGAGTGATTCTCACTCAAGATCCGAGACTGGCATTGGTTTGTTGGCCAAAGTCAAGGCCTTTGTCCGTCGAGGATGTGTTTGAATCACGAGAGCTTTGTTCCATATTGGTGTCTTGTCCAATTGTGGTTTGTTGGCCAAAGTCAAGACCACTTCTTGTCCATCGACATTGATTACGAAGCTTTCCATGGTCAATGGGTCGCGCTTAATTGGGATCACTAAGTTTGTGTGCCAAAGCCAAGGCTTAGTTGATTCAGAGGAAAATGGTTAGGTAATACATTGGATGTATTGGCATATATAGGATATATATTTCGGACTTGGATGTCCCCCTACCGAATCTAGGAATTGGATTGGATCCAATCGATCTTAGAGATCTACCTAGTTAATTATCATACAATTTGTTGGCCAAAGTCAAGATTGTGTGATATTTAACGGGATCTTAGCCCACTAGGAAACTTGGTTTCTCGAGTACTCGACAGAGGGTTAGAGGCTCGCCGAAAATAGTGGGATGCAAGAATTGAATTTGCAATACTCGTTCAATTACTCGCCATACGCGCTCAAACAAATATCTATTCGTCAAAGAAATTAAATGTTAGTTGGACTAATATTTAAACGTTGTTTTAATTAACAGTTGGACTGTATTCAAACTATTCATTTATAGTTGATTTTATAATTGGATTATAGTAATCAATATAATTGATTTTAATCTAATAAATTATAGTTGATTAAATAGTTAGACTATTGTAATCATTATAATAAATAGTACCTAAATCGTTAATTAAATAGTTGAACTATTAGAATCAAGATTAAATTGAAAGATTGACATTTAAAACATAATCCTAGGGAAAATGTATTTAAATGGTTTAATTTTCAAATTGGGAATAAATTTCAGGATGGTCCTGGAAAATAATAAGTTACTTTATTTGATAAAATAACGTATTATGCCTAAGCCCGGAGTTAAGCAAATCGTAGAGCATAATCTTTTGAAGATTCAAGTGATGATAAATTTAGTGCTTAATCCATCAAACTTGTCAGTAGACTCCTTAATTTCTGAATCAGAACTAAGGATTAGATCCTTAAAGCATGATAATGAAATTGAAGGATCTTCATAAATCTATCTTTAGATTTTAGAAGTACTAAATTGCAATAAATAACTCTTCGAGAGTTAATGACTATTCTTAGGGAGATAAAGTCAAAGTTTGCAATTAAGGCAAGTAGCGCAAGGCGCACTTTACTTCGATATTCTAGAAGGCCAAGGCTTGGCCAAAGGCTTCTGGAGTGTTGAAAAGGGCAAAGGCAAAATCATTATAATCTTCTAGGAAGATAAATGACATATCCCAAAATGTCTGCCTGAATTGTGGCAAACGGGATCGCGGAAGCGTGACTGTCGATTGGACAAAGCAGACATGAAGGAATTGAAGACGAGCAAGGCTCTGACTTCAAAAATGTTTGTCAACAATATATTCACTATTAGTATTAAAATTGGATTTTAGATACTTAGTGTGATATAAATATATGTATTGATGTTCAGAATCTGTTTTGAACAGGATACTGACTTCAATAGAGATTTATCTGCGAATAATAAACGGGACGAAAGTCGCTGTTTTAACCGTAGATACCTAAGTTTAGGAACTACCCTCGGGTGTGTACCCAAATTAGGAAATTGTTATAATGTAACTAGTTTGACTAGATACATTATCTTTATATCAGTGTATTATCCGTTGCGGATTTACCTTTATATTCTAGAACACTAAAGTGTTTTATTATATAAAGATGATATTGAGATAAACACATTAGATATGAATAACAACATTTATATTTTGAATATAAATAAATCTCAGAAATATAAAATGACAAACAAATAGCTCAAACTGATTTGATCAGAAGAAACATATTGTGGCATTGTTGTCTGGGACACAATAAAACAAGACTCGTATATCCACACTTTCGAAGAGTGGGTACTAGGACTGATTTTATCCCAATCAAATAAAGTCTATGAATCTAGTTTATTGGGAAAAGTGCCTAAAACATCTTTACTTGGTAAAATTGTAAATGCCACCGACCTGTTAGCCCTAGTTCATAGTGAAACAAGTGGGCCCATGTCTAGCTAGGCTAGATGTGGATATGAATATTTCGTGACCTTACGGATGTGGCATCGCGTTATGGTTATATGATTCTATTGAAACACAAATCAGAAACTTTTACAGTTTCGACATGAAATAGACAAACATATCGGCTATAGTATTAAACCGTCACGGTAAGACCGTAATGGAAAATACTTAAGCAATAAGTTTCTTATATACTTGAAAGATTATAGTATTTTTTCAAATGAGGACTCCTCCCGGAACACGTCAAGTTGACGGTGTGTCCGACCTGAATAACCGAATTTTGTTGGACATGATAAAGTTAATCATGAGTCGCTCTGAGCTACCATTTCCTTCAACGGATACGCATAAACAGTGCAAGAACTTATTTTGAATAAGGTTCCATTAAAATTTGTTTGAAAGATTTCATATTAGATATGAACGGGAAAGAAACCGGGTTTCATATTCCTGTATATTTGGGTATGCTTGGCATATGTTTGGATGATACCAAACTAGAACACAAATCGGATAAGTGTCAATTGTAGGTTATCCTAGGGATACGATAATTATAGTACTTATACAACTCACAAGAGAATAATTAGATTGTTGCTAACCATACGGTTTTCCTAAGAGGAATACCGATATGCAGTGGTAAGTGGGAGGATAGTAAAACTCGATGAAAATTGGAGTAATACTATTCAAGGCATCGATTCCTAATGGAACATAAACAGTTCATCAAGGATGAAACTATACCATTAATCTTCGAATACACAAGAACCGCGTATGTCGGAGAGAGTCAGAAAACAACCTGGGGTATGGGTTTCTTATCTCACCTCATAAAGATGTCAATCTTTTGAGGTATACCAACTGACTACGTATGAGGAAGTGATACAAGGTATCGACTCCCTATTATGGCAAAATGCCATGACATCCGAAATGGATTCCATGTATATCAACTATGTTTGGATACTAGTTGATGTACCGCAAGGCATTGTGCCTATTGGTACTGTATAAGTCTTTAAAGAAGACATACATGGAAGGAAACATACCAACGGACTAAGCTAGGCTTTTAGCGGAAATGTATCATTATCAACATTGTGTTGATTATGATTCAACCTTTTACCTGTTGCCACGGTAAATCCATTTGGATAATGCTTGCTATTGATGCATGTTTTATTTATGAAATATGTCAGCTATACGGGAAAATCATTTTCTTGAAAAGGAAACCTTTTGGAGGATGTTTAAAACATCCCGCCGATTTTGTCGTACCCAAAACTAGCAAACAAGGTTTTCGAGTTATTCGATCCATGTTTGGATTGAAGCAAGCATAGGTTCTTGGAATTATCGTTTTGATGTAATCATAATGGCCTATGATTTAATTCAAAACGAAATGATTCTTGTGTATATAAGAGGGTTAGTGGGAGTGCACTGATTGTGGTTGTCCTATAAATAATGATAAAATCTCATTTCTTAGAAATGATATTCCCAAAATAATAATCGGTGAAAGCTTGGCTTTCGATAAAACTCTCTGAGAAATCGTACATTGAAAAATGTAGGCGACCTGGTGTCTCATACGCTTTGAGCATATGGATTCCCAAACAGGCCAATCCGAGTGATAGTCACTGGATTGATGTTAAGAACATCCGTTAGTATTTTAGAGATCTAAGGATGTTGTCTTAGTCTATGGAGAAAGAGAACTTGGAGTGACTGGGATCACTAATGCAAGTTTCCTAAACCGATAAAATGACTATAAGTCGCAAACGGTACTACAAATTTGAATAACGGAACAGTGAGCTGGAAATCTTACAAGCAAGATACTGTTACCGAATAAACAAATTTGAATAACGGAACAGCTGAGGCGGCAATAGAAGCCATTTGGGTCGATAAAATAATCTAATTAGATTAGATATAATTTTGTTAGCGGCTGAGCTAGGCGTCAGCACAGGCGAAAGAATTAATGGTCTCATCAACGATCCAGATACATACTTCGATAATCATCTGATTCGTTCGGATCATACATCGTGGCGATGTGATGATCGAATAAATCACATCAGATGATAATCATGAAAATCCGCTGACGAAAGCCTTTTCTCAGCAGTTTGAGCCAATCGTACATAGTTCAGGTGTCAAGCACTCGAGTGACTGGCTATAGGCCAAGTGGGAGATTGTTGGACAATTATGACCCATAACGTCACTATTTGTACAGATCATGGTGTTGTTGTACAAATTAACTATGTGGCAAATGAGATTGCACTCTTATCATTTGTGATTAGATTACCTAGATGTATAAATGATAAGAGGTCCCTATGATTTGTTCCTGGATTGAGAATGATATGAGACCGTATCATTCCACGAAGGATAAATCATTAAATATCCATAGTCAGAGTATTATCGAGATTGGACATCGATAAATACGTAAAAGACTAGTATTACACTTGTGCGCGTTGTGAGGGCACAACGCACATTGTTCTCATATATTTGGGTATAGGATACTCATGCAAGTTTAATAGGAGGTTGTGTTTTACCGATGGTACGGGAAACAGCTTCGCTCTGGATAGACCCCCTCGGAATTCCATTGGTAGAATGACTATGTGTCTATGGAAGTCCGAAATCAGGGTAGGTGTATTTGGTCTTAACTTGAGACTTAAACCGCTAATACTTGCGACAATAAATATACTTTGGTTATGGTCATCCAGGGTTTTAACAGGTTCTGTGTACGCCAATGCTGGGTATATTGAGAATCGTAGTGTGTTGGGTGTGATGTCAAGACGAAAGTGTCACTCCAGTCATATGGAGATGATGGTCATGTAGAATACGGTACTAGTACTCTTAAGTACTGCAGTCATCGGGATAAAATGACAAGGTCATTTTTATCCATTTATAAAGACTAGTTATCAGACATCTGACATGTGCTTCGTACGGGGCAGACACAATTCCTGCCCCAGGCCTAGCATGTGATCATCTGATACTGGACAGAAATACACAATACTATGTATACTACGCTTGATATAGATCTTTTATTCCTGTAAGGATATTTCCGGAGAATTGGGAAGGCATAACGCTTTGCTAGAGGCCAACCTTGTCTTGTAAATCGGTATAAACGTAGTATGAGGTACTTACGTGTTCGGATAGTCCGACGACCGAATTTACTGCCTACATATTCGGGGATCTCATGTGTCACTTCCCAAAGATTCACCGATGACGTATGACTCGCACTCTAAATTAATCTGGGATTAATTAGAAGAGAGAGAAAATTAATCTGGTATTAATTACGGAGATATTTTATCTGGGATAAAATATCAATTAAAGAGAGATAACGGTTAATTTGGAATTAATCGAGAAATTGATATATTTGATATATTAAACGAAATTGGATTTCAACGCAGAATTGAAATTAGATTTTAATTCGGGCGAACGAGTTAATTTAGAATTAATTCGTCAGCGACGTGAATAGTGATTTCGCTAGGCGTAATCATTTAATTACGACGCAACAGAAAATTCGTTAATTTGGAATTAGCGAACCCTAGCCCGGGATTATTTGCGAGCACATTCACTTTTCGAATTCGAGTGTGGCACGCAAGTCAAATTAAACGTCAAATCGCTAGTCGCATCAAGCGTCAAATCATTAGTCACTTTGAGTGATGTGACTTGACAACTTGATGGATTAAGTGATGGAAGTGGTTGGTGCCATTATTATTTGACTTTTTGAAAGGCAAATGCACATGAAATGAATGTGAAATTCAAATGTGTGTATTTGATACACAAATTTGGAACAACAAAAAAGAACTCTCTCTTTCTCTCATCTCTCTCCATTCACGCCCAAGGAGGCCAAAATGCTCACTGTTTTTGTTCCAAAAACCGGGCAGTGGAGGGAAGCTAGAGTGGATTTTGTGGCAAAAGCACAAGTGCTAGCACACTTACGAGACATTCGAAGGTGATAGGGAAGTCCACCCATGAGCCGGGAACCATTCGACGAAGCTTGGAGCTTGTTCGAGGAGCTCAAAAACAGAAAATGGAGGGCTGGAGATCTGCCACTGCCGAACCAGTCCACTGCCAAGCAAAATCAGATTTTGTTGCCTCCGCATCGCTCAACCTATTGATGTGAGTATTCCGCAACTTCGTTGATTAGTATTCACACATGTTTTCATGCTTATTATTGATCTTGGGACCTTAATAGAAACCAACATCCCTGATGCTTGGAAACAGTTCATCATAAACTATAACTTGATGAACACAGATGATACTCTTAGAGAGTTGTTGTCAATTCTCAAGGAAGCTGAGAAGGAGCTACTTAAAGGCAAAAATGTCGAGGCGCACTTTGCTTCGACATCTCAGACACCGAGGGCTGGGCCCAAGGGGACTGGTGGTGTGAAGAAGAAGAAGAAGCATAAAAGAAAGGGCAAGGCCAAATAGTCAAAGGCTTCTGGGAAGCCTAAAGACAAATCTCGGGATGTTTGCCTCCAGTGCGACAAGCGGGGTCACTGGAAGCGTGACTGCCGCGAGTTCAAGGCGCTCTAGAAGGAGATTAAGGCGGGCAAGGCACCGGCTTCACGTATGTTTGTTATTGAAATAAACATGACTATTTCTAGTATTAAAAATTGGATTTTTGATTCTGGTTGTGATACTCACATATGTAATGATGTGCAGGATCTGCGGGTTAGCAGGAGACTGGCCTAAGGGGAGATTAATCTACGCGTCAGAAATGGGGCACCAGTCGCCGTTTTGGCCGTTGGCACTTTTGTTTTAGAACTGCCCTCGGGGCATGTACTTGAACTTAATGACTGTTATTATGTACCTAGCTTGACTAGGAATATTATTTATGTATCTATGTTAACCCAATGTGGGTATACTTTTGTATTCAGGAACACATGGTGTTTTGTGTATAAAAATGATGTAGAAATTTGCACTGCTGATGCAAATAATGGTCTTTATATTTTGAATATAAATCAATCTCAAACATATAATATAACAAACAAAAGGCTTAAAATGAGTAATAAAGATGAAACTTATATGTGGCACTGTCGTCTGGGACACATAAACAACACTCGCATATCCACATTTTCGAAGAGTGGGTACTTCATATGACGTTTGCGAATCTTGATTATTAGGCAAAATGCCTAAATCACCTTTTAGCATTAAAGGTGAACGCGCCATCGAACTGTTAGCCCTCGTTCATAGTGGCGTATGTGGGCCCATGTCTAGCCAGGCTAGAGGTGGATATGAATACTTCGTAACCTTTACGGATGATGCATCGCGTTATGGTTATCTGTATCTTATGAGACACAAGTCGGAAACTTTTGAGAAATTCAAAGAATTTCGACGCGAAGTTGAAAAATAGACCGGTAAGAGTATAAAGACATTACGGTCGGACCGTGGTGGTGAATACTTGAGCAATGAGTTTCTAGATTACTTGAAAGAATATGGTATTCTTTCACATTGGACTCCTCCTGGAACACTGCAATTAAACGGTGTGTCCGAACGGAGAAACCGAACCTTGTTAGACATGGTTAGGTCTATGATGAGTCGCACTAAGCTACCTGTTTCCTTATGGGAATATGCATTAAACAGTGCAATTCTTATTTTGAATAAGGTTCCATCAAAGTATGTACAACATACACCATATGAGATATGGATAGGAAAAAAATCGGGTTTCTCATTCCTGAAGATTTGGGGATGCTGGGCATACGTCAAACGTTTGGAAGGTACAAAACTTGAGCCTAAATCGGATAAATGCCTATTCGTAGGATATCATAGGGAAACCAAAGGATATTACTTCTATCACCCACGAGAGAACAAAGTATTTGTTGCTCTACATGTGGTTTTCCTTGAGAAGGAATTCCTAAATGCAGTGGTTAGTGGGAGGAAAGTAGAACTCGATTAAAGTCGGAGTGATACTGTTCCTGGCATAGAATCCTCAACGGAACAAGAACAGTCCATCCGGGATGAGACTATACCACAATCTTCTATTACAAAGGGACCGCGTAGGTCGGATAGAGTCAGGAAACAACCTGAGAGGTATGGGTTTCTGATCTCACCTCATGTAGATATTAATCTCATTGAGGATAACGAACTAGCTACGTATGAGGAAGCGATACTGATGAGCGGAAAATATATCAATATTCACCGCCCCTTTTACTTAATGTTTTGTTTAGTTTCTCGGGTTTGATGAATGTTTTGATATGTTTTAGTTTATTTTGCAGATAAAATAATATTGGGACTTAATGAAATCATTTAGGACGAAATATGGGTCAAATAAGGGCAAAAATTGGACTTGACATATTAATTTTGGAGATTGGAAACATGAAAGAGCGTTTTAACGAAGTGCAGTTTTGGAAATTCCAGTTTTGTGCATCTGTCGTAATTTGGACATAACTTTTTACTCCGATATCGGATTGAGCTGATTCAAGTTCCAGATTAAAGAAGACTCAACGATCTACAGCTTGTAAAGACAAAATAATTTCTAATTCTGAATATTTCATGCCCGAAATTGATGAACCATCCAGAAGTGTGTTGTGTGTAATTATTAAAGTCACTTTCAATCATTTTCAAAGAAAAAAATAAATTAATAAATAATTAATAAAAATTATCAAATTATCACCAAACATGATAAGAGATTAGTGGAGCAATTAATAATGGATTTGGTGGAGCAATTAGTGGAGCAATTAATAATTGATTTGGTGGATGATTTGATGGAGGCAAAATTTTGCCTATAAATACCAAGCCATTTCATTTGTAAAATTCATACTTTCTTCTAAGTAATTCCTTAAGAATACAAAGAATATTGTATCTTGTTTGTTTATTTATAGCTTTCAGTAATTAATTTCCGCTTTCGCACTTTCTTTTCTTTACTTTTCAGTTTTTACTTTCCGCAATTTACTTTTACGCACAATACTTTTCTTTCTTTAATTTTCAGTTTTTACTTTTCAGTAATGAGGAGGTAACTCCCCTTTGCTGGGGTAAAAGGTAAAACTTTTATTACTAATATTTAGATTAATCTACCTTAATTATAATATATAAACTAGTTAAAACTTGACTTAACGGGGATATCGCCATATTGGTCGGTTGGTAATTATTTGAATTGGTTTTAACCTGACTAAACTGGATACCGCCTGATTGGTCGGTTGGTAATTAATTATTAATTTGACTTAATCTAGATACCGCCTATATGCCTAGTTGGTAATTATCATGCAAAGTTAATATATTATATTAAGGGAGATATCTAAAATAGAAGTAATAAAAGTTGATCCTTTTACCTCAGCATTTTCTTTTATTGTACTTTTACTTTATTTACTTTTCAGCAATTTTCTTTCAGCATTTACTTTCCAGCAATTTACTTTCAGCAATTTACTTTCAGCAATTTACTTTTCAGCATTTAATTTTCAGTATTTAATTTTAGCATTTACTTTTCAGCAATTTACTTTTCAGCATTTACTTTTCAGTAATTTACTTTTCAGCATTTACTTTTCAGCATTTAATTTTCAGTATTTAATTTTAGCATTTACTTTCCGTCATTTACTTTTCAGCAATTTACTTTTCAGCATTTTTACTTTATGTCTTTTACTTTTAATTCTTTACTAGCCCTAGTTATATGTTAGTTATCTGGGGTTGTGATGAATTCTAATATCACCGGTTTATAAGGGGTTATTTTAAAGTTTTGGGTAATTTAAAAGTTTAATTATTAAGTCTTAAGCTTAATGCTTCTTGTTGTTTGATCACCAATAAGATTGATGTGGTAAATCTAAAATGAACTAGACATAGGGATTTTAGGTTTCAGCCTTAGACTTAATAGCCCACGATCATCCTCGAGGATAGATAACCCTTTAATAGATTTCCTTACAGGATAGACATATACCTGTCGGGCGGGGGTAGCTATAATTGGAACTTAAACTTAATGTATCCAGATAATTTGGTTGACATAGACATATGGTTCAATTGGGTTAAACTGGGTATTTGCATATGACCATCGACAAAGGCTTTTGCATAATTTCGTGTTCGAGGTTAGTAAACTGATTTATTACACAAACATAAAATAATCACTTCATCTTTTAAAAGATATTAGAATGATTCACAACCCTAGATCTTTGTGTCTTTTGTTATTTTCCTTAGTATTTTCTTTTGTCTTTTTATTTATTTATTTATTTTGCAAAACTACAATCAACCAAATCAATCAAGCAATCATTCTCTTCACCCTCAATTAGATATTTGTAAATAAATAGATTCGATAATTAATAACAACAGTAGGAATTAAGTCCTCGTGGGATCGATATTTTTATACTACTTGAACGATACATGCGCTTGCGTTATACGTGTGTGTTTACGCCGGTCAAGTTTTTGGTGCCGTTGCCGGGGACTTATTTTTCTTGAGTTATTAATTTTGAATCTATCCAATTTACTTGTATCTAATTCTCTTTGTTTTTATCTGTAATTTTTATCTCTTTCTTTTTTTCTCAAGTGATTGAAAAATGGAACATTATTAGGAGATTGAGAGATCACGATCTTTACTAGAAGATACACCCCAAATCTGGGAGCAACAGTCCGGTTTTCTGATGCCTGTTGTCCAGCCCAATAATTATCACTGGATGCCAGAACCAAGCAATACCACATTTGCTCAACAGAACGCAATGGGGAGATGTGACATATGTAATGGTAACCACATAGAGATTATTGCGAATACAACTACCATCCAGGGTGGCAGAGCTATCAAGAACCTTCATGGTATGACGAGCCATCACATTTCACAGAACCACATTTTCCATCTTATCCACCATCTACCTATGATCTTCATCAACAACCAGAACCATCAGAGGAAGATCAGTTGCCAAACATGCTCGAAGATATGTTCAAGAAATGAAAAGAAAAGTTGGATACAATGCTTGAAACAAGCCATAATCAATTTGAAAGTATTCAGAGACAATCAGAATTCATTCAGAGGATGACAGATCAAATGAGACAATTCACAGAAAGCCAAAACTACATACCTCAAGAACCAGTTTCAGATGACACTGATGAAGCCTTCGAGTACCAATCATTTCACAATGACACTTCAACGGAGGAGGAGGCTGAGCAGTATCAACAACCAGAGGTATCAGTTCAGGAGCCCGAACCGGCAAAGTCTCAATTTGACTTTTATTATTCAGATTCTGACGAGGATGAAGCTGATCTATTTGTACCAACTGCACCAACAACGGAGGATCAAACTTTCAATCCTCAAAATGAAGATCTTGGAGCATGCTTTACCATGATGTTTGAAGAAGATCTATCTGAACCATCCATTCTAGTCGTATCAGAGGATGAAAACCTAATGTCAGAAACATCTTTGTATCCTCAGGTTGACAATTTTGAAGCATGTATTTCACAGATGACAGATGAAGAGTTGAATACAAAAATTTTACAATACATCTGTGAAGAAAATATGGAGCAAGAAGCAGAGAAAATGGAGGAGCAAATGTCTGAACTTATTAAAGATCCAGAACAGATACAAGATATCGATTCCGCTTTATGGCAAGATGCCATGAAGTCCGAAATGGATTCCATGTATACCAACCAAGTTTGGACACTGGCTGATGCACCAGAAGGCGTAAAGCCTATTGGATGCAAATGGGTCTTCAAGAAGAAGACCGACATGGATGGCAACGTACAAACGTACAAAGGTAGGCTTGTAGCGAAGGGGTATCGTCAACGACATGGTGTCGATTACGACGAAACTTTCTCACCCATTTCCATGATTAAATCCATTCGGATAATGCTTGCAATTGTTGTATATTTCGATTACGAGATATGGCTGATGGACGTTAAAACCTCTTTCCTTAACGGAAACCTTTCGGAGGATGTTTATATGCAACAGCCTAACGCTTTTATCGTGCCTAGACTTGCAAACAAGGTTTGTAAGTTAAATCAGCCCATTTATGGACTGAAGTAAGCATCACGGTCGTGGAACCAATATTTTGATGAGATCATAAAAGAATATGATTTCGTTCAAAACGAAGATGATCCTTGTGTATATAAGAAGGTTGTGGGAGAGCACTGAATTTTATTGTCCTTTATGTTGACGATTTATTGCTTATAGGCAATGAAATTCCCATGCTAACGTCGGTGAAAGCTTGGCTTTCATTGAAATTCTCCATGAAAGATCTGGGAGAATGAGCCTTTATTCTTGGAATAAAGATCTACCGGGATAGATCTAGAAAGCTGCTTAGACTCTCCCAGAGTACGTACATTGACAAAGTGTTGAAGAGATTCAACATGGATCAGTCCAAGAGAGGACTGTTGCCAGTGTCACATGGCGTCTATCTATCTAAGGACATGCGTCCTAAAACTCAAGATGAGAGAGACAACATGAGTCGGATACTATTCACCTCAGCAGTCGGATCGACCATGTATGCCATGATATGTACGCGACCTGATGTCTCCTATGCTTTGAGCATGTGTAGTCGATATCAGGCTGATCCAGGTGAAGGTCACTAGATGGCAGTTAAGAATATCCTTAAGTATCTTAGACGAACTAAGGATGATTTCTTAATCTATGGAGATAGAGACTTTGAGGTAACAGGGTATACCGATGCAAGTTTCCAAACCGACAAAGACGACTGCAAGTCGCAATCCGGGTACATATTTTTTTTGAATAACGGAGCAGTGAGCTAGAAATCTTCCAAGCAAGAGACTGTTGTCGATTCAACAACAGAAGCGGAGTACATTGCTCCAGCTGAAGCAGCAAATGAAGCAGTTTGGATCCGAAAATTCCTAATTGGATTAGGAGTAGTTCCGTTAGCAGCTAAGCCTATTCCATTGTATTATGGTAATAACGGGGCTATAGCACAGGCTAAGGAACCGCGGTCTTATCAACGATCCAAGCATGTTCTTCGACGTTTCCATCTGATTCGTGAGATCATACGTCGTGGCGATGTGAAGGTCGAGAAGGTCGCATCAGATGATAACATTGCAGATCCGCTGACGAAAGCTATTCCTCAGCAAAAGTTTGAGCGACATGTACATAGTTGAGGTATTAGATGCTTGAGTGACTGACTATAGGCCAAGTGGGAGATTGTTGGACAGCTATGACCCATAGCGTCACTGTTTGTAAAAGACATTGTGTTTTTTATACAAAATTAACTATGTAGTAATTAAATTGCCTTTTGCTGTTTTGTAATTTACTTACTTTGATATATAAATGGTAAAAGTCCTTATGATTAATTCCGGATTGAGATGATATGAGACAGTATCAATCCATAAAGGTTTAATCATTAAATATCCCTAGTCGTAGTATTATCGAGATTGGACATCGATAATGCGGAATAGACTAGTATTGCACTTGTACGCGTTGTGAGGGCATAACGGCATAATTCTCATATATTTAAGTATTGGATACTTATGCAAGTGCGATAGGAGGTTGTTTTTTACCGATGGTACGGAAAACAGCTTCGCTCTGGATAGACCCAGCAGAATCCCATTGGTAGTATGTATATATGTCTATGGGAGTCCGCTTCAGGGTAGTTGTATTTGGTCTTAACCTGAGACTTACATCGCTAGTACTTGCGAAAATCGGTAAACTTTGGTTTTGGTCGTCCAGGGCTTTAACAGGTTCTGAGTACGCCTTTTCTGGGTTTATTGAGAATCGTAGTGTATTGGATGTGATGTCAAGACGAAAGTATCACTTCAGACATATGGAGATGATGATCACGTAGGGATTCAGAACTGGTTCTCTATTGTGTTGCAACCATCGGGATAATATGACAAGGTCATGATTATCCGATTTAAAGAGAATAGTTGCTTGATATCTGATATGTGCTTCGTACGGGGCAAACACTATTCCAGCCCCAGGCCTTGCACGTGACATCTGATACTGGATCGAAATCCATAATACTATGGTATACTACGCCTGATATAGATCGTATATTCCATTAAGAATATTTCTGGAGAATTGGGTAGGCATGGCGCTTTGCTAGAAGCCAACCTTGTCTCGTAAATCGGTAAAAACGTAGTACGAGTTACGCACGTGTTCGGATAGTCCGACGACCGTATTTACTGCCAATATATCCAGGGATCTCTTGGGTCGCTTCCCGAAGATTCACCGATGATGTATGATTCGAGCATAATTAATCTGGGATTAATCACGGAGACATTTTATCTTGAATAAAGTACTATTTGAAGATAGAGAAAGATTAATTTGGAATTAATCGATAAAATATTATATTCGATATATTAAACGAAATTGGATTTCGACGCGGAATTAAAATTAGATTTAATTCGGGCAAATGAGTTAATTTAGAATTAATTCGTTAGCGATGTGAATAGTAATTTCGCTAGGTATAATTATTTAATTACGTCGCGACAGAAGTTCGTTAATTCGAAATTAGCGAAACTGATCTCGAAAGTGTTTGCGGGCCCACTCGCATTTTGAATTAAAGTGGGGCCCACAAGTCACATCACGAATCACATCACTTGTCATTTAAAGTTGATAGATGTCAAAGTCACTTATTGTGAGTGACATGCTGTCACTATTCATGAAGCAAGTTGTTGAGAGCCTTTATTACAATTTTGGAGCCAAAATTGGCTTTGACTTTTTGTAAGCTATTTAGCCAAATTTGGTAATTGTTTTTCACACGGTTTTTGGAAAACAAATATTGAAAAACAAAACTCTCTCTCTCTCTCCATTTTCTTGCTAAAACCGTGAGCTCCATTGATTGGAAAATTTGATTTTCTTTCTTCATTTGCTAGCATAATCAAAGGATCAAAAAGGGTGATAGGGAAACTTATCTTAGAGCATGGATTTCCATTGAAGCTTGGAGCTTGTAGATCAACTTCAACAAACCACCTTGGCCGAATCTCAAAGAGGACTTGGAGGAAAAGTTTTGTTGAACATCACATCCAATCCGATCATTGTAATTGTGTTTCCGCCACATTTCTTTATAGTATTCATTCTATTTCATGGGTTAAAATGATCTTGGGACATCAATAGAAACCAACAAATTTTCCCTAGGATTATGTTTTAAATGCTAATGTTTCAATTTTATCTTGATTCTAATTGTCCAACTATTTAATCAACGATTTTTGGTACTATTTATTATAATGATTATTATAGTCCAACTATTTAATCAACTATAATTTAATAGGTTAAAATCAATTATATTGATTACTATAATCCAATTATAAAATCAACTATAATTAATCAAATAAATTCAAGTATATTGATTACTATAATCTAATTATATAATCAATCATAAATGAATAGTTTGAATACAGTCCAATTGTTAATTAAAACAACGATTGAAATATTAGTCCAACTATCATTTAATTTATTTGACGAATGATTTGATATGAGCGCGTATGGCAAGTAATTAAACGAATATTGCAAATTCAATTACTACCTCCCACTATTTTTCGGCGAGCCTCTAACCCTCTGTCGAGTACTCGGGAAACCGTGTTTCCTAGTGGGCTAGGATCCCGTTAAATGTCACACAATCTTGACTTTGGCCAAAAAATTGTATGATAATTAACTAGGTAGATCTCTAAGATCAATTGGATCCCATCCAATTCCTAAATCTAGTAGGGGGACATCCAAGTCCGAAACATATATCTTATATATGCCAATATATCCAATATATTGACTAACCTTTTTCCTCTGAATCAACTAAGCCTTGGCTTTGGCACAACAAACTTAGTGATCCCAGTTAAGCGGAACCTATTGACCATGGAAAGCTTCGTAATCAATGTCGATGGACAAGAAGTGGTCTTGACTTTGGCCAACAAACCACAACTTGGACAAGACACCACTATGGAACAAAAGCCTTCATGATTTAAACACATTCTCGACGGACAAAGGTCTTGACTTTGGCCAACAAACCAATGCTAGTCTTGGATCTTGAGTAAGAATCACTCAATGGAAGGAAAAACGCTTAATATTTTGTGAGGATTTTTCGCGTGCAAATTGGCAACCAATTTATTATCTTTGTTATGCGGATGGATACTTAACACATTGATCTTATATCAAATCTCTCCATTTCCTCTCTCCTGCTAGCACAAGTATTTACTTCTTCCCTTTACACTACATTTATAAAGAAACCTCATTTACATTGAGGGGAATAGGTGAGAAGAGAAATACAAAGAGTATGAGGTAATAGGCTGGACACGCAGGTCCAATTAATAAATTTTAAATTTATTACAACAATTTCCAAAATTGCCTCACCCATCTAATATCCATCCGATATACATTATTCATGCATCACAACCATGTATTCACACAAGCATGTTATAAATCAATCTAATCCAATTAATTAATCTGATATTAGTGACCATCCAATGTTCAAACAACGATTTGATTTTGCACGAGTCCAACTCGTTTTGCGAATAAGTACTCAAAGTACGAATTCTTGAATTAAATTAAACTACAAAATTAAATCCAATTTAATATGTATTTAATACTAATTCACTATTTAATTCCAAATTAAATATTACACTTTATTAACGAACCTTTTACGACTTAAATTCCAAATTTAATCGTTATGGGTCTCAAAGCCCGATTAACGTCCAACGTTAATTTAATTAAAGTCCAATGGGCTTTCAATTAATTTCTTTAAGGCGTGGACTTTTGGTCAACTTGGTCAAACCCAATAACCAAAGCCCAATCAAGGAATAACCCCATAAGCCTAGAAATCAATTTAGGCCCATTAGGCCCAGTTAAAATAATTAAGGTCCATTAGTCGCATTTGGACTTTATGGAAATGGTTTTGGGCCCAATTGGATCCAACCAATTTAGCCTAAACCCATCTTGGTACAACCAAGCCCATTTAGCCTATTTACAACTTTTAAGCCCAAATCCAATTTAACCCCATTTAATTAAACTACAAAAATTCCAAATTTCATATTTAATTAAACAAAGTGTATGGCATAATTAATTACCCAATTCAATATTTTCAAAACATCAATTAGCCTAATTAATCAAGCTCATTAACAACAATTAGTGTCCAAAACAATTTATCAAAAAATCAAACCCATATATACATGTTATAGTCTCGGCAATTTGGGGATAATTATGTCCAATTCGAATTCAATCCAATTAAATCCAATTAAACATTAAATCAACATTCCCAACATGATTCCAACTCATCCAATGAATCAAAAATCAAAAATCCCAAGACATTTAGGGTTCCTCTTCATTCGGCCAAGCCAAAAATATTGGGGAAAATTGTTCCAAAAAACATTTCATGAAATTGAACCAATCAATATTCAATTCAACATCATTTAAGCATACTCAATCATCCAATTTCATTAAATCATGCTCAAATACATTTGACCCAATTTTAACCCTAAATAAAGTTTCATGCTTTTAACTCGCTCTGATACCATTGTTGGAGTTTCTACAGTCCCGAGGATCGAATAACAAGCAAGAAACATATGCAAATACATAAAGGAGTTGCAGAATACTCACAATGATTGGTTGAGACGATGCATCGAAGAACAAAAACTTCAAGCTCCCTCCAAGATGGCTCGGCAGTCCACTGTTTTTCTCTTCAAATAATTTGGTCATGGTCCTCCAAGGTGGTCCAAGCTCCAAGCTTCGGTGGACGATTCTATGCTCACATGTGTGAATCCCTATCACATTCATATGTCTCATTTGTGTGCTAGCACTCTTGATCTTGCAACAAAATCATCACATTTCTTCTTCCTTACCTCTCGGTATTTGAAGAAATTTGGGAGAGAGTTTTGCCCCTTTGGGCATGAATGAGAGAAAGAAAGTGTTTTTTGTTTGAGTGGTAGGTTTGTGTATCTATTACAGAAATTCAATTTCCAAAATTAATTACAAATTTTCTCTTTCCAAAAGTCAAGCATTAAAGCTTTCCAACTACCACCATCAATCATAAATAGTGACATGGTGTCAATCACTCAAAGTGAAAGACATCTATCACTTGATTGACGTGATGCTAGATGTGACTTGAGGGTCGCACTCGAATTTGAAATGCGTATGCGCTCGCAAACACTCCCGGGCTCAGGTTCGCTAATTCCAAATTAACGAATTTTCCATTGCGACGTAATTAAATAATTATGCCTATCAAAATCACTATTCACGTCGCTAACAAATTAATTCTAAATTAACTTGTTCGCCGGAATTAAAATCTAATTTCAATTCCGTGTCGAAATCCAATTTCGTATAATATATCAAATATATTATTTTATCGATTAATTCCAAATTAATCGTTTTTCTCTCTTTAATTAATATTTTATCGTAGATAAAATATATCTCCATAATTAATCCCAAATTAATAAAACTGTGAGTCATACGTCATCGGTGAATCTTTGGGAAGCGACCCATGAGATCCTCGGATATGTTGGCAGTAAATTCGGTCGTCGAACTATCTGAACACGTAAGTACCTAGTACTACGTTTGTACCGATTTACAAGACAAGGTTGGCTTCTAGCAAAGCGCCATGCCTACCCAATTCTCCAGAAACATGCTTACAGGAATAAGCGATCTATATCAGGCGTAGTATACGTAGTATTGCGTATTTCGATCCAGTATCGGATGATCACATGCAAGGCCTGGGACAGGTACAGTGTCCGCCCCGTACGAAGTATATATCGGATCACTAGCAACTAGTCTCTTTATTATCGGATAATCATGACCAAGTCATATTATCCCGATGGTTGCAACCCTTAAAGAACCAGTTATGTTTCCCTGCGCGATCATCATCTCCATATGACTGGAGTGATACTTCCGTCTTTACATCACCCCCAACACACTACGATTCTCAATATACCCAGCAGAGGCGTACACAGAACCTGTTAAAGCCCTGGACGACCAAAAACCAAAGCATATTGATTGTCGCAAGTATTAGCGGTGCAAGTCTCAGGTTAAGACCAAATACACCTACCCTGATTTCGGACTTCCATAGACACATAGTCATACTACCAATGGAATTCTGATGGGTCTATCCAGATCGAAGCTATTTTCCATACCATCGGTAAAACAAAACATCTTATTACACTTGCATGAGTATCCTATACCCAAATATATAAGAACTATGACGTTATGCCCTCACAACGCGCACAAGTGTAATACTAGTCTTTTACGCATTATCGATGTCCTATCTCGATAATTCTCTGACTAGGGATATTTAATGATTAATCCTTCATGGATTGATACTGTCTCATATTATCTCAATCCAGGAACTAATCATAAAGACCTCCAATCATTTATACATCTTGGTGATCTAATCACAAATGATAAGAGAGCAATCTCCTTTGTCACATAGTTAATTTGTACAACAACACCATGATCTGTACAAATAGTGACATTATGGGTCATAACTGTCCAACATTCCCAACGGTAAAAGACAAAGACCGCCCAATTACAACATGGACTAAGCCTATTATGGGAATCGTGCCATTGTCTGAAAATGACGAATTGGGCTTTCAGCAACCGTGGTCATTGGGATGGACTTGGAATCATCCAACAGTATACAAATATGCTGTAACAAGGCGTATCCTCTCTGGATGAAAGCCAGTGCGGATATCAGACTCATGCTGCTGGCATATTTGGATCATGTCTAAACTTTCTAAGCCCGTCAAGGTTTTCATACAAGTTGGCCCATTATCATTTCATAACATTCAATCATATTATTGCGAGGTGTAAACTTGTCCCAGTTAAAAAAGGCCTAACAGGTTTACACTTCTGCGATAACGTGGCTAAACAACTTCAAATGATAGGGGCCCAACCACAAAGTGGCCCATCGGTATTTTAGAAGCTTTTGGCCCAATTTTCATAAGACACGAACTCGTCCCAATTTAAATGGCCTAACAAACTCATACCTTATGAAAAAAAGTCCAAAAGAATCCAAATGATGATGGTCCCAAACACAAGCATAAATGGATGGCTTCTATTGGTCATACAACTATGGTTCACATGTGGGTTTATAGGTGTGTAGACAAAGGCTGCCGTCGGTGAAGAATTGCCCACAACTAGGTCTCCCCACTCAAGGGTTCAGACGACCAAGTGAGCGCACCCTATTTTATACGCTAAGGTACGTGCCAACGATTAATGATACATTAATGACTGTCAAATGGATTTCTTATTTAAGATTCCCTATAGGGAGGGTGGAGCGAACTCTCTTAAATACACTTGCCTCTTAGACTCTTATCACTTTGGTGACAGGAACAAACAATAGGTCCTCCAAATTAGTCCATCATGGTAAACGTTGAGTAAATGATTATCTAGACGTCTTCACATCTTTTCCTTTTGGCTATGAAAAGGTAGTGAGTGAAGGAAGACACCAAATCATTACCCAACTCTAATAATGCCTTTGGTTAAACCCCTTGGTCCTAACCCACTTGTAGACACGATTAAATAAAGCAAAAATCACAAACATTACGAGACATTATTTCGGGGCCGATTCTCTATCCCCATTGGAGTCGCCAGACTGTAGGATACAGAAATCAGCGACGTTGTTCCAGGCTCGCGGCCTAGTCGGGAGTATGGAGTAGCCCACGGGGGACTAAACCGGAGAATAATGGAGTCGCCACCCAGCGTGAACTGGGAAATGATTTAAGGCCGCACTCACCCCTCGCAAGGGAAGACCTCAAACCGTTGGGTTCGGAATGGTCCCTTACTTATGTCACTTGTAATGGATGGATTTATGCAATAATCTAACCAAGTCTACGCAACATACACATGCAAGATTAACTAATATATAAGTTTGCACACATAGGAATAAACAAAAAAAAACGAGCACGCAATCTCATGAACATATTAAATAGATAAATGTGGAAACATAAATAAATAATAATGGTAAAAGCATAAATATCAAAGAGAGATGATTAAATTCCTAACGTGAAAGAAATAACTAAAGAGGCGATCATGCATGGAAATAAAAGTGAAGTGATGCGACACACAAAAAGATGAATAACGAGAATGAAAGAAAAGAGATGTGAAACATCTATATAGGACTTCGGATGTTCGATTGAACATATCTCACGTTCAATTAAACGTACCACGTCCGGTGTGGTAAAGGTAGCTTTTTTATCCCTTAAGCGGAGGACCTTTAATCCAACATGTTTTGCCCATGCGTATTACATTATCATTGCATAAATAAACAGCATGCGGAAAGTAAATGATAGCATAATAAACACTAGATGAACACAAGATTTAATAAAATGAAATATGTGCCGTTTCATAAACAGTACGTGGAGATGTATCCCAAGTATAGACCGCACTACCGTCCATTCGGATTCGGCTATGGAATTTACGTCTGGGTTTCCATCCGATATACCGCGAGAGATATCACAAAATCATTCATCCAACAACAATGACATACATGGACTAACAATACGCATGTGAAGAAATACTAATAGTTAATCAAAAAAGATGAACGAGAGTAAATAAAATGGTACCCTCAGGTCTTACCTTTTAAATCGCCTCTTGGAAGTGCGTTACGTGGCCGTCGGAATGTTAATTCTCCGTAACTTTTCCGGTTCGCTAGTTCAATGTTTTCCTTCGTCACCTCGCTGTTTTGGGCTCCTGTTTTCTCTGTTTTGGGCTACTGTTTTTGTTGCTCTTTTTGCTATTTTTGTTGCTGTTTTTGGACTGTTTTAGGGTGCAGTTTTTTTGGTGATTTTGGACTATTTTTGGGGTGCAGTTTACGGTATTTTGGGGTTGTTTGAGGCTGCTGTTTTATGATATTTTGGGGCTGTTTGAGGCTGTTGTTTTACGGTATTTTGGGGCAGTTTAGCGTGAATTTGGGGCTGTTTGGGCTGCTGTTTTGTCGTGAATTTGGGTGTGTTTAGGGCTGCTTGTTTGGCGTGAATTTAGGTGTGTTTAGGGCTGCTGTTTGGCGTGAAATTGGGTGTGTTTAGGGCTACTATTTGGCATGAATTTGGGTGTGTTTAGGGCTTCTTGTTTGGTGTGAATTTAGGTGTGTTTAGGGCTGCTGTTTGGCGTGAATTTGGTCTCTCTAGTGTTAATTTTTATATTTTTTTGTGTTGGGCTTGAACGAGCTCTCTCCAGGGGGTGAAGGGTTTGGTTTTTCTATCTTTTTATAGTAGTGGGTTAGGATTTTCCTTGCATGGGAAGGAAAGAAATCATGCAATCATGGGAGGTATCTTTAATTAG
The DNA here is from genome assembly GCA_019454045.1 of Zanthoxylum bungeanum. NCBI lineage: Eukaryota > Viridiplantae > Streptophyta > Magnoliopsida > Sapindales > Rutaceae > Zanthoxylum > Zanthoxylum bungeanum. The sequence continues at coordinate 138,142 of SKCR01032910.1, forward strand.
TTTGTTATAAGGAAAAGATCTATTCAATTTAGGAAGGTGATTTATTTAGTTTAGGAAATGGATTTAGGAGATTTGATTTGATTTATTTAATTTAGGAAAGAGATTTGATTTGATTTATTTAATATAGGCATGTGATTTATTTAAATTAGGAAGGTGATTTGTTTGGATTTTAACATGTGTTTAATGTGTTGGATATTTTTGGATGGGATTTGGTGGGCTTGGGCATGTGGCTTGGATCTTTGGTGGGCTTGGGCGTGTGGCTTGGTGGTGTGTGGGCTACGGGGATTTTTGGGCTAAATCTAACAATTAAAACAAAGATTAATCGAGCGAACCCGAGGCTAAGCAAACGAATGAAATCTGGCAAGGTATTGATTTTTTTGAATTTTCCATTCCGAAGTCCTTTTCCCGCAACTTCCGTAACTTATCGGGTAGTGCCTTCATATGAGGCTCATCATCGGATCTTATGTAAAAATGCAGTGTTTACAGGCAGGTGTGGGATATTAGGGAGCACTATAACCTCTAGTTTGTGGTGGCTGGGTGAACTGTTGAGACTCTTATTTCCAACTAAGATTGGGGAGGTTCCGCCAACCGGGGTTATAGGTATCTGAATACGGTGTGTAAGGCTTCTTGTGCATCCCTAAGGTGTTATATTATTCCTCATTTGTTCCCCTCATCTCACCATATACAGGACATTCTTAGGCTAGTTGGTCATTTCCCTTACACACAAAACATTCCCCTTTAGGTTTTAATTGAGCTACCACATGCATATTCTTGCTATCTTTGGATATTACGGTTCCTATATGTCTAGTTAATAGCTCAATTTGTGCCTCAAGACTATCTTCTTCCCTAAAGTGGTATATGCCTCTGCTAGAAGAAGTGGGTGTGTCCTATCAGTGCTATTAATGGCATTAGGTCCAATCCAAGTGTGAGATTTCTCAGCTAGGTAATTTAAGTACTCTAATACCTTATAAGAGTCATTTCGGATGAACTCACCATTGCACATTGTCTCCACGAATTGGCACTCTCTAGGGGTTAAACCGTCATAAAAATAGCTCACTAAGCGCCAACTCTCATATCCATGGTGAGGACAACTCGCTAACATCTCTTTATACCTATCCCATATTTGATAAAAGGTTTCACTGTCTTTCTGGGAGAAGGTAGAGATTTATCTTTTCAAGGCATTCGTCTTATGGAATGGGAAGTATTTGTTAAAGAATGCATGTGTCATCTCGCTCCATGATCATATTAACCTAGTTCTTAAAGAGTACAACCAGCTCTTAGCACTATCCTTAAGGGAAAATGGGAAGAACTTAAGTCTAATTTTGTCGGTAGTTCTAAACCAGTCATGGAAGGTTGCTACGACCTCTTCAAACTCCCTAAAGTGCACAAAAGGATACTCGTTCTCCAAACCATGAAAGGTTGGGAGATACTGTATCATTCCAGGCTGAGGAGGATGACCTCTATGATTGGTGATTTTTGACAGTTGAGGGAGACTGTTATGGACATTGAGGAGGAAGAAGCTGAGAATAGGAAGTTTTATGGCCAGAATATGAGGACAATCGGGGGGCCTTCAGAGACCATGCCCGCTACTGCTGAGATCGCTACCGCTAGAAACAAGCGATTCTCTAATCTTGGTAGACCTTTGTCAAAGGTGCTTGAGAAGTTGAAAGGACAAGGACTCCTGAAACCTCTAGAACCTAGACCAATTCCCAACCCTGTGCCACATTATTTCGACTTAAACCAATACTGCCACTTCCACCAGCAAAAAGACCAATAAACATACAATTGCACCCGCCTTAGGCATGAGATCCAAAACCTCATTGACGCTCATAATATACCCGATCCAGAAAAAGAAAAACCCAACACACACAGAAACCATCTACCTAACTACCACTCTGTTCCACCACCCACCAACATGATCTACTCCGGCCTACCCGAAACCTTTGTCTTCCAAACTCTCAACCACCAAGCTTCTTGCATTGGGATATGGGGTGGCAGTAGTGAAGAACCATAGGCTGAGGAAGAAGATAATGCTGCATACAATGAAGATGTTTTCCCTGGTTTATTTGATTGCAATCCTGCATTTTTAATATTAAAGACAATGATTTTGCCTACTAGCTCGAATCTTTTTCTCAATAGTTAAGCAAGAGTCTGATGATAAGATTGTTTGCTCTAGCTGGACACCTTAGAAACGATAAGTGTGAGAATTACTCTCATCCGATATTTTGAGTGGTTGGTCTCAGCTAGACTCGCGAGCACTTGATTACAGGATCTTAGCAGTGGATGCCTGAGTAGTCGATAAGATGTTTAGTTGAAGAGATGGCGGATCGATGAATGACCGTTCGCTTAGATGTCAATCCTGATTTACCTATGTTACGATATATGATATGATTGGAAACAAAGAAAAAGTCTCTGAAAAGAAAAGGAAAAAATAGGCCACCTATAACCGATAAGCCTGAAGCTACCCATGGGCGAGTATTATGACCACCATGAGGAGAAATGCTACCTTAAATGGTAGGTATGTCGAAAAAAGAGAACGAAAGAAAAGAGAAAAATAAAGAAAAATAAAGTTCAAAAATGAAAAGAAAGAAAAGAAAGAGACAAATGAAAGAAGATGAAAACCATATCATGTTGAGTACAAGGAAGTAATCACAGAGTATGATCAAGACATCTAGGTTGGTTTGACCCATCGATCCCATTCTTTGAAACAAAATCATTGAGTTGGCTTACCTAAGGACCAAACAGTTAAAGAACCTCGGCACAAACGCACTTTGAGTCTGGTTCAAATCATTTATTCAAACGCTCGGATTTGAGTTGCTTTGAAGGTTCTCTGGTTTCGACATGGGGCATCCGTTGAGGGCAGTAATATGTATAACTATTGGGACTACTTCGGAGCATGTAATATGATACCACATCACGTAGTCCACCTTGGCCTAGTGCAAACAATGAAGAGCAGAAAGTTAAATCAAGTCTGAGGGCGACCAGTCTACCACATTGTAAATCATGGATACAACGAGTCATGGGACCAAAGGAAACTGACCAAGCACCAGAAGAGAACAAGCAAAAGGAAACTGTAAGCATGCCCAGGGGGCGACCAAAGACATTAGTAGGCGAAGGGCGCCAGAGGACAAGGAAGGCATAATCCAGCGGAATAGGAAACACACCCATGCATACATGCATACACGTCACATGCACGTAATTTTTATCTTGTTTTTGTTCGAAGGTTTCAAAGAAAATGAAAAACTGGCAACGATAACCCAGTTCGGGAACAAGACCCACAATTCAGTTCGGGAACAAGACACACAATTCTGATCGGGAACAAGACCCATAATTCTGATCAGGAACAAGACCCAGAATTCAGTTCGGGAACAAGACCCACAATTCAGTTCGAGAACAAGACCCATGATTCTGATCGGGAACAAGACCCACATTTCAGTTCGGTTACAAGATCCACAATTCAGATTGGGAACAAGACCCACAATTCTGATCGGGAACAAGATCCACAATTCAGATCAGGAATAAGACCCAAAATTCTAATCAGGAACAAAACCCACAATTCAGTTCGGGAACAAGACCAATAATTCAGTTGGGGAACAAGACCCACAATTCAGATCGGGAAAAAGACACACAATTCAGTTCGGGAACAAGACCCACAGGTGGTTCGGGAACAAAGCCTATGGGTCAAAAGCACCTCGCCATCATATCAGCAATTCCTCGGAAATGAGGTTTAGAATGCCGAAAATGGCACTCCAGAAATGGACCACTATCACTCGCCGAAAATGGCACTCCAGAAATGGAGCACGGTTCAGAAATGGACCACTATCACTCGTCGAAAATGGCACTCTGGAAATGGAGCACGGTTCGGAAATGGACCACCACACACCATCACCACTCCGAAAATGGCACTCCGAAAATGGAACACGATTCGAAAATGGACCAATATCACTCGCCGAAAATGGCACTCCAGAAATGGAGCACGGTTCGGAAATGGACCACCACACATCCTCAACATGGCGAAAATGGCACTCCGGAAACGGAGCACGGGTTGAGACCCACATCATCATCAGTTTTGGGGATGCATCCCAGGGTTGAGGCCTACACATCAGTTGTAGTTTCGGGATGCGTCCCAGGGTCGAGGCCCACTGCATCATCAACTCAGTTCGAAGCAACAGGCAAGTTAGGTGGCAGCTGGCGAGCCAGGTAAGTAAAAATGAATTGCACAAACTTTGATAGGATTGTCATTGTCACACACTGCACAGGTCCCATCAAAGTGGGGGTGACTGTAGGCACTACATTTTTACATATAAGTCCAGATGATGAGCCTCGTGCAGAGGCACTACCTTTTAAAGTTGTGGAAGTCGCGGGAAACGGACCTCGGAAGGGAAAATTCAAGGATCAGTACCTTGTTGGATTTAATTTGTTTGCTTAGCCTCGAGTTTTCTCGTCGAACCTCTGTTTTAACTGTTAGCCTTAGCCTGAAACCCCAGCAACCCACACTAAGTCCACGCCCATAAGCCCATAAAACCAAACCAAATCATACACCAAGCCCACCAAAGAGACTACCCCATGCCCATTGACCAAAAACCACACATCCACCAACTTATTCAAACAATTAAATTGCCCCTCCACCAAGCATACCCCACGCCCATTGACCCCATATCATCTCACACCCCACTTTCAACAAAAGCCACCTCTTCTTTAATAGCCTCCCCCCTCAAAGTCAAACACAACACATCAATCCTCCAAGCCAACCCCACGCCCAAAGAAATTAAGCCACCTCCTAATTATTAGCCTCCACCAACAATAGCCCACCCCATTAATACACCAACCTTTGCCTATAAAAAGAACCAAATCCCTTCATTCTTCCATAGCACATATACAACACAAGACTCCCTTCTTCCCCTAAGCTCTCTCACGCCCAAGCTCCCCCAAATCCCTCTCCATCAACGCCATAAACCCCCTCAAAATCAGCCCCCTTGACTCACGCCCATATCAGCCCCCAAATCAGCCCCTGACTCAGACACCATAAACCCCCTCTGAAATAGCCCCTGACTCACGCCACTGCCCCCTGAAAAAGCCCCTAAAATTCACGCCAATACCCTAGCTAGCCCCTCACACAGCCTCACCCTCACGCACCCAGTATATCACCTTTACGTAACAAACACTCACACACACTAGCCAGCAAGCTAAGTCACTCACGCCACTCACCCCTCTCGGCACACACACACAAGCCACTAACAGCATTCCACTCACCACACATAACTCACACGAGAAGCCACCTCAATCACTGACACAAAATAGCCACAAACCGACAATATACACAACAATAACAAAAAGACAAAACCACTGACAACAAACAAAGACTCAAAGCAAACAGCCCCCTCCAAACTGTGAAACACAATCCAGAAAATAGTCGAAAGCCGTCCGTCAAATAGACTAGAAAATAACCCAAAATCGGCCCCCGAACCAACCCAAAACAGTAGCCAAAACCGAGATAAAAGGTCCCCAAAAACAGAGAAAACAACGAGCGGAAACAGCAAGTGAAAACTGAGGAAACAGTAGCCCAAGACAGCGAAGCGACGAAGGAAAATATTGAACCAGTGAACCGGAGGAGTTGCAGAGTATTAACCCTTTCGACGGCCGTGTAACGCACTTCCAAGACGCGACTAAAAAGGTAAGACCCGAGGGCACCCTTTTTATCTTATTTCTGTTATTTATCATTATTTCTTCGCATATATATGATAGATTTATGAATGTTGTGGCCATGAGATGAGTGAAATATGTGTTATCTCTTGTGGTATATCGGTTGGAAACCCGGACGTAAATTCCGTAGCCGAATCCAAATGGACGGTAATGTGGTATGTACTTGGGAAATAATTCCACGTATCACTTGAGAGACACACATATTTCGTTTCATCCGACCTTGTGTTTAAGCATGATTTAGTCGTTTAATATGTTATTTATTTTTGTGCATGATTAGTTGTTTATTATGATATTTTTTATGCATGATTTATCTATGTTTCTGCATGTATTAGTTTAATGCGTTCACGAGATTATGTGCTTGCCGATATTCCGACTTACTTTTATGCATGCAAACTTAGATATAAGTTGTATGTGAACTTAGATGTATGTTATTCTTGTGTAGACTCGGTTATATTATCGCATAAATCAATTCATTACAAGTGGCATAAGTAAGGGACCATTCCGAACCCAACGGTTTGAGGTATTCCCTTGCGAGGGGTGAGTGCGGCCTTAAATCATTTTCCCAGTTCACACTTGGTGGCGACTCCATTTTATTTCTTCGGTTTAGTTCCCCCGTGGGCTACTCCGTAATCCCGACCGGCCCACGAGCCTAGAACAACGTCGCCCATTTCTGTGTCCTACAATGGTGTGTTCGAACGGAGAAACCGAACTTTGTTGGACATGGTAAGGTCTATGATGAGTCACATAGAGCTACCTATTTCCTTCGAGGGATATGCATTGAACAGTGCAATACTTATTTTGGATAAGGTTTCGTTAAAGTCTGTTCAACAGACTCCGTATGAGATATGGACAGAAAAGAAACTGGGTTTCTCATTCCTGAAGGTTTGGGGTTGCTGGGCATACATCAAACGTTTGGAAGGTACCAAACTAGAACCCAAATTGGATAAATGCCTATTTGTAGATTATCCTAGGGAAACCAAAGGATATTACTTCTTTCAACTATAAGAGAACAAAGTATTTGTTGCTCTACATGAGGTTTTCCTTGAGAAGGAATTCCTAAACGCGGTGGTTAGTGGGAGGAAAGTATAACTCGATGAAAATTGGAGTGATACTGTTCCTAGCACAGAATCCTTAACGGAACACGAATATTTCATCAGGGATGAGACTGTACCATAATCTTCGAATACACAAGAACCACGTAGATCAGAGAGAGTCAAAAAACAACTTGAGATGTATAGGTTTATGATCTCACCTCATGTGGATGTTAATCTTATTGAGGAAGACGAACCAGCTACGTATGAAGAAGTGATACAAGGTATCGACTCCGGTTTATGGCAAGATGCCATGAAATCGGAAATGGATTCCATGTACACCAACCAAGTTTGGACACTGGTTAATGCATCTGAAGGTGTAAAGCCTATTGGTTGCAAGTGGGTCTTCAAGAGGAAGACCGACATGGATGCCAACATACAAATGTACAAAGCTAGGCTTGTAGCGAAAGGGTATCGTCAACGATATGGTGTCGATTACGATGAAAATTTTTCACCCATTGCCATGATTAAATCCATTCGGATTATGCTTGCTATTGCTGCATATTTCGATTACGAGATATGGCAGATGGATTTCAAAACCGCTTTCCTTAACGAAAACCTTTTGGAGGATGTTTATATGCAACAGCCTGATGGTTTTGTCGTACCTAAACATGCAGACAAGGTTTGTAAGTTAAATCGATCCATTTATTGATTGAAGCAAGCATCGTGTTCTTGGAATCAACATTTTGATGAGATTATAAAAGAATATGATTTCGTTCAAAACGAGGATGATCCTTGTGTATATAAGAAGGTTAGTGGGAGCGCACTGACATTCATTGTCCTTTACGTTGATGATGTATTACTTATTGGCAATAACATTCCCATGTTACAATCGATGAAAGCTTGGCTTTCATGAAAATTCTCCATGAAGGATCTGAGAGAAGCAGCCTTTATTCTAGGAATAAAGATCTACCGGGATAGATCTAGAAAGCTGATTGGACTCTCCCAGAGTACGTACATTGACAAAGTATTGAAGAGACTTGGAACAGTCCAAGAGAGGACTGTTGCCAGTGTCACATGGCGTCACTCTATCTAAGGACATGTGTCCTAAAACTCAAGATGAGAGAGAAAACATGAGTCGGATCTTATTCGCCTCGGCAGTCGGATTGATCATGTATGCAATGATATGTACGCGACCTGATGTCTCATATGCTTTGAGCATGTGTAGTCGCTATCAGGCCGATCTAGATGATAGTCACTGGATGGCAGTTAAGAAAATCTTGAAGTATCTAAGATGAACTAGGGATGCTTTCTTAATCTATGGAGATGGATAACTTGAGGTAACTGGGTATACCGATGCAATTTTCCAAATCGATAAAGATGACTGTAAGTCGCAATCTGGGTACATATTTTGTTTGAACAACGGAGCACTAAGCTGGAAATCTTCCAAGCAAGAGACTGTTGCCGATTCAACAACAGAAGCGGAATATATTGCTGCAGCAGCAGCAACAAAAGAGGCAGTTTGGATCCGTAAATTCCTAATTGGATTAGGAGTAGTTCTGTTAGCAGCTGAGCCTGTTCCATTGTATTGTGACAATAATGGGGCTATAGCGCAGGCTAAGGATCCACAGTCTCATCAATGATCCAAGCATGTTCTTCGATGTTTCCATCTGATTCGTGAGATCATACATCGTGGCGATGTGAAGATCGAGAAGGTCGCATCAGAGGACAACATTACAGACCCGCTGACGAAAGATATTCCTGAGCAAAGGTTTGAGCGACATGTACATAGTTCAAGTGTTAGATGCTTGAGTGACTGGCTATAGGCCAAGTGGGAGATTGTTGGACAATTATGACCCATAGTGTCACTATTTGTAAAAGACATTATGGTTTTTGTACAAATTAACTATGTGACAATGGAAATTTCATTTTATCATTATGTGATTATATTACTTATATATATAAATGATAAAAGTCCTTATGATTAGTTCCAGATTGTAAGATATGAGACAATATCAATCCACGAAGGTTTAATCATTAAATATCCCTAGTCGTAGTATTATCGAGACTGGACATTGATAATGCAGAATAGACTAGTATTGCACTTGTGCATGTTATAGAAGCGTAACATCATAGTTCTCATATATTTAAGTATTGGATACTTATGCAAGTGTGATAAGAGGTTGTGTTTACCAATGGTACGGAAATAGCTTCGCTCTGGATAAACCCCTCGGAATCCCATTGGTAGTATGACTATGTGTCTATGGGAATCCGCTTCAGGGTAGGTGTATTTGGTCTTAACCTGAGACTTGCATCGCTAGTACTTGCGACAATCAATACGCTTTGGTTTTTGTCGTCCGGGACTTTAACAGGTTCTGTGTACGTCTCTTCTGGGTTTATTGAGAATCGTAGTGAATTGGGTGTGATGTCAAGACGAAAGTATCACTTCAGTCATATGGAGATGATGATCACGCAGGGATACATAACTGGTTCTCTATTATGTTACAACTATCGGGATAATATGACAAGGTCATGATTATCCGATTATAGAGACTAGTTGCTTGTGATCTGATATATGCTTCGTACGGGGCAAACACTATTCCAGCTTTATGCCTTGCATGTGACATCAGATACTGGATCACAATACGCAATACTACGTATACTACGCCTGTTATAGATTATATATTCCTTAAAGAATATTTCTGGAAAATTGGGTAGGCACAGCGCTTTACTAGAAGCCAACAATGTCTCGTAAATCGGTAATAACGTGGTACCGGGTATGCACGTCTTCGGATAGTTCGACGATCGGATTTACTGCCAACATATCTAGGGATCTCATGGGTCGCTTCCCGAAGATTCACCGATAATGTATGACTCAAACATAATTAATCTGAGATTAATTAGAAGAGAGAGAAAATTAATCTAGGATTAATTACGGTAAGATTTTATCTGGGATGAAATTCATTAATAGAGAGAGAACGATTAATTTGCAATTAATCGATAAAATAATATATTCGATATATTAAATGAAATTAGATTTCATAACAGAATTAAAATTGGATTTTAATTCGGGCGAACAAATTAATTTAGAATTAATTCACGAGCGACTTTAATAATAATTTTGCGAGGCATTATTATTTAATTAAATTTGATTTAAGTCGCAACAGAAAAATTCTTTAATTATGAATTAACGAACCCGAGCCCAGAATGCGTTTGCGGGACCACTCGGATTTTGAATCAAGGGGGGCCCACAAGTCACATCACAAGTCATATCACATAGTCACTTTAATCAACTTTTTGTCGAGAGAATTTGGTGGGTTGTTGATGACTTGTTTAACACAATAGTTGGTGAGATGATGGACATATACCAAACATTAGATTTTTGGTATATCTTTTTATATTTTTGGAAATAAAATTACAAGTCAACTTTCATCTCTTCTCATCTCTCTCCATTCACGCCCAAAGTAAATTTTTCTCTCCCAACTTGGCTTGGCCGAGAGTTTTAAAGAACAAAGGAAGAACTGTTGCAATTTTTTCAAGTGCTAGCACAATCAAGGAATCATACAAAGGTGTTAGGGAAACTTTTCCCTTTGAGCTTGGAATCAAAGATCAAAGCTTGGAGCTTATTCATTCATACAAAGAGAAGCTTGGAGCACTTCACAAGTAGTAAATTTTTTATTCTCTACACATCCTATAACCATTCAAAGTGAGTATATTTCCGCTATAATTCTTTCTGTATTCCCATTATTTCATGCTTGAAATGATCTTGGTTTGACCTTAGAAACCCAACATGAGCCTTACCCGCCTTCATTTCCTTCATGTCTGCCTTGTCCATACGGCAGTCACACTTTCAGTGACCCCATTTGCCATAATTTAGCCAGTCATCTTGGGATATGTTCTTTGTCTTCCCAGAAGACCGTGACGATTTAGCCTTGCCTTTTTCTTCACACCCCCAAAATCCTTCGGGCAAGCCTTGGCCTTCTCGGATGTCGAAGTAAGATGCATCTTGCGCTTCTTGCCCTTTTAGAAGCTCTGGCTCTGCCTCCTTGAGCATAGCCATTAACTCTCGAAGAGTTCTCTCTTGGTTCATTATAAACCCGCCCTAGTATTCGGACAGAGACTGTAAGATCAAATATATGGAAGTCTCGACCTCGTAGGTAATGCCCAGTTAACCTAGCTGTTCGATGTCAATAATCATCTGCGACACCTAGTGATCGACAGATGTACCCTCTAACATGCACGGGCGAAAGAGCTTCTTTTGTACTTTTAAGATCTAAGGTTAGATCTATAAAGATCCTTTAATTTCATCATCATGGTATAATGATCTAATCCTTAGTTTTGACGACGAAATTTAGGAGTCTTTGCGGCAAGCATAACAGATTGAGCACAAAAGTCATCATCACAATGAGTCTTCCAAATCTCATGCTCTACTATTTGCTCAACTTCGGGCTTAGGCCGGAGAGGTCGCTTCTATCGATTAGAGTAACTTCTCAACTCCCAAGACTACCCTGAGATTTATTTCCCAATATGAAAATTAAAGCCGTAAAAGATATTTTTCACCTAGGATTATGTCATTTGACGTTAATCTTTCATTTATAATGATTGCTATAGTGAAACTATCCAATCAACGATTTCGGGTACAATCAGATGTAATGATTACTATAGTCTAACTATACAACCAACTATAAATGATCAGTTAAATTCAAATGTATTGATTACTATAATCCAATTATATAACCAACTAATTGAAGTAGTTTGAATACAATCCAACTGTTCAATTAAAACAACAATTGAATATTAGTCCAACTAATATATATAAATTTTTAATGACGAAAAATGAAATGAGCGCGTATTGGCAAGTATTAAAATGAAATTGCAAATTTAATACTTGCCTCACACTAATTTCGGTGAGCCTCTAACCCTCTGAGGATTACTCGGGAAACCTAGTTTCCTAGTGGGCTAGGATCTCATTAAATAACAGACAACCTTGACTTTGGCCAACAAATTGTATGAAACTTAACTAGGTAGATCTCTTAGATCAATTGGATCCCATACAATTCCTAGATCTAGTAGGTGGACCTCCAAGTTCGAAACTTATATCCAATATATGCCAATATATCCAATATATTCCCTAACCTTTTTCCTCTTAATCAACTAAGCCTTAGCTTTGGCTCAACAAGCTTAATGAAAACAGTTAAGCGTGACCCATTGACAGTGGGAAAGCTTCATAATCGAGGTCGATGAACAAGAAGTGACCTTGACTTTGGCCAACAAATCACAACTTGCCCAAGACGTATGATATGGAACAAAGCTTTCATGATTCAAACACATCCGCGATGGACAAAGGTATTGACTTTGGCCAACAAATCAATGGCAATCTTGGATCTTGAGAGAGAATCACTCAATGGAAGGAAAAAAGCTTAATATAAAATGAGGGTTTTTTGTTGCGATTTGGCAACCAATTTATTATCTTTAATTAGGTCTCATCATACACCCTTAAGCATGCATTCTAAAAGCATAATAAGGCGCGAATAAAATAATAATGATAGTCGGATGGGTATATAACAAACTTTGTTCCTAAAACAAATTCTCCCCTTCCTCTCTCCCTTAGCATTATTCATACTTCTACCCAATTACATAATACTTCTAAAGAAACCTCATTTACATTGAGGGGAATTGGTGAGAATAGAAATACAATGAGATAAGGAGATAATAGGCTGGACACACTGGTCCAATTTAATAAATTCTAAATTTATTACAATAATTTCCAAAATTTCCCTCACCCTTCTAATATCCATCTGATATCCATTATTCATTCATACATCCAAGTATTCACACAAAACATGTTATTCAATCAATCTTATCCAATTAATTAATCTTTGATTAATGACCATCCAATGTTCAAACAATGAGTTAATTTGTGCGAGTCCAACTCGTTTAAGAATAAATACTCAAAGTACGTATTCTTGAATTATATCGAACTACAATTTTAAATCCAATTTAAATTATATTCAATACTAATTCATATTTAATTCCAAATTAAATAATTACACTTTTAAAAGTGCCTTATAGACTTGGATTCCTATTCCAATCTACATGGGTCTCAAAGGCCCAATTAGTATCCAATACTTTTAATTAAAGTCCAATGGGCTATTAATTAATTCTTTAGGCTTGGGCTTTTGGCCAAAATGGATCTAACCCATAATGCCTAGGCCCAATAGGAATCACCCTTATGCCATAAAATCAATTTTGGCCCATTAGGCCAAATTAAATTTTTAAAGGCCCAATTATCACATTTGGACTTTATGGAAATGGTTTTAGGCCCAATTGGATCCAAACTAATTGTCCTAAACCAAACTTGGCCCAACCAAGCCCATTAAGCCCATTTAAAATAATTAAATTAATACAACATTCCAAATTACATATTAATTCAATTAAAGTGCAACCACCATAATTAATTAATTAACCTAATGTTTCCAAAACATCAATTTAATCTAATTAATCATGACTAACTCCCAAATTCATGTCCAACACAAAATTGTGGCAAAATCAATTCTCCAACAACATGCATAACTCACGGCCAAGGCAATAAAAAATCATTCAATTTGATTTCAATCCAATTTAAATCAACATTCAATATTTCTATCATGCCATCAACACATCCAATATGTCAAATTTTGAAAATCCACCCTGATCTCTATCTAGGGTGCATTCGGCCAAGCTAAGGAAATTAGGGAAAATTTTTATCCAATTCATTTTCTCAATTCCTAAGATGTACAAATCCAATTCAACATCATCCAAGCTCAACCAAACCATCAATTTTAGAAAATACATACTCCAAGCATAAATTCCCAAATTAAAGTCCATAAACCTTCACTTCCTTCATGTCTGCCTTGTACATATGGCAGTCACACTTTCAGTGACCCCGTTTGTGACAATTTAGGCAAACATCTTGGGATATGTCATTTTTCATCCCAGAAGACCGTGACGATTTAGCGTTGCCTTTTTCTTCACACCCCCAAAAGCCTTCGGGCAAGCCTTGGCCTTCTGGGATGTCGAAGAAGATGCACCTTGCGCTTCTTGCCCTTTTAGAAGCTCTTGCTCTGGCTCCTTGAGCATAGCCATTAACTCTAGAAGATTTCTCTATTGGTTCATTATAAACCCACCCTAGCATTCGGGCAGAGACTGTAAGATCAAATCTATGGAAGTCTCGACCTCGTAGGTAATGCCCAGTTAACCTAGCTGTTCGATGTCAGCAATCATCTGCGACACCTAGTGATCGATAGATGTACCCTCTGACATGTGCGAGCGAAAGAGCTTCTTTTGTACTTTTAAGATCTAAGGTTAGATCTATAAAGATCCTTTATTTTCATCATCATGGTAAAAAGATCTAATCCTTAGTTTTGACGACGAAATTTAGGAGTCTTTGCGGCAAGCATAACGGATTGAGCACAAAAGTCATCATCACGATGAGTCTTCCAAAGCTCATGCTCTACTATTTGCTCAACTATGGGCTTAAGCCCGAGAGGTCGCTTCTATTGATTATAGTAACTTCTCAACTCGAGGACTATCCTGAGATTTATTTCCCAATATGAAAATTAAAGCCGTAAAAGTTATTTTTCACCTAGGATTATGTCATTTGACGCTAATCTTTCATTTATAATGATTGCTATAGTCCAACTATCCAATCAACGATTTCGGGTATAATCAGATGTAATGATTACTATAGTCGAACTATACAACCAACTATAAATGATCGATTAAATTCAAATGTATTGATCACTATAATCCAATTATATAACCAACTATAAATGAAGTAGTTTGAATACAGTCCAACTGTTAAATTAAAACAACAATTGAATATTAATCCAACTAATATATATAAATTTTTAATGACGAAAAATGAAATTTACGCGTATTGGCAAATATTTAAACGAAATTACAAATTTAATACTTGCCTCCCACTAATTTTGGCGAGCCTCTAACCCTCTATGGAGTACTCGGGAAACCTAGTTTCCTAGTGGGCTAGGATCCCATTAAATAACACACAACCTTGACTTTGGCCAACAAATTGTATGAAACTTAACTAGGTAGATCTCTAAAATCAATTGGATCCCATACAATTGCTAGATCCAGTAGGTGGACCTCCAAGTCCGAAACTTATATCCAATATATGCCAATAAATCCAATATATTCCATAACCTTTTTCCTCTGAATCAACTAAGCCTTGGCTTTGGCTCAACAAGCTTAATGAAAACAGTTAAGCGTGACTCATTGACAGTGGGAAAGCTTCGTAATCGAGGTCGATGAACAAGAAGTGACCTTGACTTTGGTCAACAAATCACAACTTGCCCAAGACGTACGATATGGAACAAAGCTTTTGTGATTCAAACACATCCGCGATGGACAAAGGTCTTGACTTTGGCCAATAAACCAATGCCAATCTTGGATCTTGAGAGAGAATCACTCAATGGAAGGAAAAATGTTTAATATAAAATGAGGGTTTTTTGTCGCGATTTGGCAACCAATTTATTATCTTTAATTAGGTCTCATCATACACCCTTAAGCATGCATTCTAAAAGCATAATAAGGCGCGAATAAAATAATAATGATATTCGGATGGGTATATAACAAACTTTGTTCCTAGAACAAATCTCTCCATTTCCTCTCTCCCCTAGCACTATTCATACTTCTACCCAATTACATAATACTTCTAAAGAAACCTCATTTACATTGAGGGGAATTGATTAGAAGAGAAATACAATGAGATAAGGAGATAATAGGCTGGACACGGTGGTCCAATTTAATAAATTCTAAATTTATTACAATAAAATCCATCTGATATACATTATTCATTCATACATCCAAGTATTCACACAAAACATGTTATTCAATCAATCTAATCCAATTAATTAATCTTTGATTAATGACCCTCCAATGTTCAAACAATGATTTGATTTGCGCGAGTCCAACTCGTTTAAGAATAAATACTCAAAGTACGTATTCTTGAATTATATCGAACTACAATTTTAAATTCAATTTAAATTATATTAAATACTAATTCATCTTTAATTCCAAATTAAATAATTACACTTTTAAAAGTGCCTTTTAGACTTGGATTCCAATTCCAATCTACATGGGTCTCAAAGGCCCAATTAGTATCCAATACTTTTAATTAAAGTCCAATGGGCTTTTAATTAATTCTTTAGGCTTGGGCTTTTGGCCAAAATGGATCTAACCCATAATGCCTAGGCCCAACATGAATCACCCTTATGCCATAAAATCAATTTTCGCCCATTAGGCCCAATTAAATTTTTAAAGGCCCAATTATAACATTTGGACTTTATGGAAATGGTTTTAGGCTCAATTGGATCCAACCCAATTGTCTTAAACCAAACTTCGCCCAACCAAGCCCATTAAGCCCAATTAAAACAATTAAATTAATACAACATTCCAAATTACATATTAATTCAATTAAAGTGCAACCACCATAATTAATTAATTAACCTAATGTTTCCAAAACATCAATTTAATCTAATTAATCATGCCTAATTCCCAAATTCATGTCCAACACAAAATTGGGGCAAAATCAATTCTCCAACAACACACACAACTCACGGCCAAGGCAATAAAAAATGATTCAATTTGATTTCAATCCAATTTAAATCAACATTCAATATTTCTATCATGCCATCAACACATCCAATATGTCAAATTTTGAAAATCCACCATAAGTTCTATCTAGGGTGCATTCGGCCAAGCTAAGGAAATTAGGGAAATTTTTTATCCAATTCATTTTCTCAATTCCTAAGATGTACAAATCCAATTCAACATCATCCAAGCTCAACCAAACCATCAATTTCAAAAAATACATACTCCAAGCATAAATTCCCAAATTAAAGTCCACAAGCCCTAGATTTTCAAATAAAACTTAGGAGGCTCTGATACCATTGTAAGTGTTCCTAGAACATGCCAAGATCGTCTAAGAGTGATTTGTGTGTGAAAATTAAAGAGAGTTGCGGAAAAACTCACCTTGCTTGGTGGAGAAAATTCAAGACTTTCAAGGATGTGTAGAAGCTCCAAGCCTTCAAATTGAATTCCAAACTCATGGATTAGTTTCCCTATCACCTCATTTGTCTCTTTAAACTGCTAGCTATGTAGAATTTTGCGACAAAATTCCATGGGAGAGGAAGCAAGTTCATGCCCATTGAGAGAGAGGAAGAGGAATAGTGTTTTCAAGTTCTAAAACTTATGACACAAAATGTTGACTTCCTTTTTAAATACCAAAAAAGTGCGTGTTGGAATTGGTTGGAGTGTAGAAAAAGCAATCCCTAGCTTTCACTCAACCAATTACCAAATTCCATCAAGTGTCAAGCACATTTATGTAAGTTGGTGGGCCCCACTTTAATTTCAAAATTTAAGTCGGGCAATCCAACACGCAACATCACTTGGGCCCGTGTTCATTTAATTCCGAACTGAACGAATTTACCGTTCTGACATAATTAAATCAAATTTAATTAAATAATTATGCCACGTATAATTATTACGAAAGTCGCTTACGAATTAATTCCAAATTAATTCATTTGCTTGAATTAATATCCAATGTTAAATGCGCGTTGAAATCTAATTTCAATTAATAAATCTAATATACTATTTTAGCCCAATTAATTAAATAGTAAAATCTAATTTCATTATTAAATTCATTTTGCCGATTAATTCTAAATTAATCGCATTCTCTCTTCTAGTCGAATTAATCCTAGATTAATTCTTGACGCAATTAATCCTAGATTAATTTTCTCTTTGGTAATTAATCCCAGATTAATTTAATGCCGTAATTAATCCCATATTAATTTTCTCTCTTTTAATTAATCCTAGATTAATTTTCTGTTCGAGTCAAATCTCATCGGTGAATCTTTGGGAAGCGACCAAAGTGATCCCTGAATATGTTGGTAGTAAATACGGTTATAGTACTATCCGAACACATGCGTACCCGATACCACGTTCTTACCGATTTACAAGACACGGTTGGCTTCTAGCAAAGCACCGTGCCTACCCAATTCTCTAGAAATATTCTTCTACGAAATTCAAGATCTTTGTCAGGCGTAGAATACATAGTATTGCGTATTACGATCCAGTATCGATATCACATGCTAGGCCTAGGGCTGGAATTGTGTTTGCCCCGTACGAAGCATATATCATATCTCTGGTAACTAGTCTCTATAATCGGATAATCATGACCTAGTCATATTATCTCGATGATTGTAATACTTAACAGTACTAGTTCCGTATCCTACGTGATCATCATCTCCATATGACTGAAGTGATACTTCCATCTTGACATCACACCCAATACACTACGATTCTCAGTATACCCAGAAGAGGCGTACACAGAACCTGTTAAAGCCCCAGACGACCAAAACCAAAGTATATTGATTGTCGCATGTATTAGCGATGCAAGTCTCAGGTTAAGACCAAATAGACCTACCCTG
Organism: Zanthoxylum bungeanum; assembly: GCA_019454045.1. Taxonomy (NCBI): domain Eukaryota; kingdom Viridiplantae; phylum Streptophyta; class Magnoliopsida; order Sapindales; family Rutaceae; genus Zanthoxylum; species Zanthoxylum bungeanum. The sequence continues at coordinate 156,365 of SKCR01032910.1, forward strand.
ATTCGGATTCCCATAGAAACATAGTCATACTACCAATTGGATTCGGAGGGGTCTATCCAGAGCGAAGCTGTTTCCGTACCATCAGTAAACAGAACCTCTTATTACACTTGCATGAGTATCCAATACCCAAATATATGAGAACTATGTCGTTACGCTTCTATAGCACGCACAAGTGTAATACTAGCCTATTCCGTATTATCGATGTCCCGTCTCGATAATACTACGACTAGGGATATTTAATGATTAAACCTTACGTGGATTAATATTGTCTCATATCTTATAATATGGTACTAATCATATGGACTTTTATCATTTTTATATCTCGGTAATCCAATTACAAATGATAAAAGAGCATTTTCCTTTGTCATATAGTTAATTTGTACAACAACACCATGTTCTGTACAAATACTGATGCTATGGGTCATAATTGTCCAACAGTCTTATTAACGAACTTATATGGAACTATATTAAGGATATACGTTGCTGTTTGTAATGCATATCCCCATAATAAATTAGGTAGAGAACTGTAACTAATCATAGATCTCATAATGTCTAGCAAAATTTGATTTCTCCTCTCTGTAACACCGTTCTACTATGGTGTTCCAGTTGTTATGAGCTGGTATACTATCCCATGCTCAATCAAGAATTCCTCGAAATGACTATCAAGGTATTCTCCTCCATGATCCGATTGTAGTGTTTAGATCGGCTTACCTAATTGGTTCTCAACCCCAGCACGATACTCTTTGAACTTTTCGAAGGTATTTGACGTGTGCTACATTACGTAAACGTCATATATTTATAATAATCGTCAATAAATAAGATGAAGTATTCGTAACCTCCTTGGACTCTTATATTCATCGGTCCGTAAATATTCAAATATATTAGCTCAATTGGTTGATTGGCTTTTATACATTGTCTACTAAAATGTCTCTTGGTCTAATCTAATTAGTATAAAAAATTATCAAGGCATTCATTGGTCTTCAAATCTCGCTCCATGAAATGGTATTAAGTCGTTGGCGGCAATGGCTCTCAATTACATAAAATTGATACAACTCAATAATTTTACATAGGAAAAATATTCACAACACTTGTAAAAATGGCCTTATGGCCTTACATTCCAAAAAACCGATATAACACAAAAATAAAAGACGGAAAAATTTACAATCAATGCAATACATTCATCACTAACTTAAGCATAAACATTCATCACATGAACCTAAGATTTGTGCCTAGTCATCACGACATGGAAAAATATTTATATCACATATATTAAAATTAAAAGCATAAACATTTTTATAAAATAAGAAGGGTTAAGAATAATTTTCAACCTTGCATTAGATGCCAATTATAGGAAACGATTTCCTGCGCAGCAGAAACGTGTTAGGTACCCGGATCGATCTTGAAAACTTTTCTGCCTTTCCCCTTCTTAGCTGAAGTTCTACAGCTCTTTTGGACTTATTTTGCTTATGTTTTTGACTATTTTCTAGCCTCGAATATCTCCTGATCATCCCCAAATAGTAGCCCAAAAACTGGACTATTTTGCATATCGAAAACACACTTTATGCACACACAGTTCATTGTTTTTATGGTGAATATTTTCACAATTTTGGACAGCAATTCTGGACATTTTTAAAACTCTAAAACAACCTCAAAAAATCCATGAAATAGTTCTTTGTGTTCCCGAAAATTTTGGCTAAAATCACAACATAATCGTAGCACAAACAAATGATTAAAGTGGTGGCAGTGAGCAGATTTTTCTGCTCACTATTGAGTGGTGAAGAACTATGTCTCGTTACCAATAAAATGAAGTATGGGCTTACTTACAATCTTGATCTCTAAACTCTTTAGAGAAAAGTTGTCATATTTCCACTCCATATGCAAAATTCGGCCAAGAGGCCTTGTAAAAAGGAAATCTTTAATTTTTTAAATGTCTTCATAAAGACATAATCAATTTCCCAAATTAATACTTATAATTTCTATCTTAATAAAGATGTGAATTTAAAATCAAATTTAAAATTCATTTGTTTCCAAAACTTAAATTATTTACAATATATAATTTAATAATTACAAGAATTAACAATATAAAAGATTAATTGGTTATTTTATATTCATTAACATTAAAAATATATCTTATATTAAAATTAATATAAGTTAAATTTGTGACAAATATATTTTTAATCATTTTAATAATATATGTGAGCTCATAATTGGACCATGCAATTACAAATGATTTGCTACAGTATATCGAGCTAGCACAGAGATAAAGTGAACCTATAGTTTCGAGCTCCAATAATCCTGCAATATTAATTAAACTCTTTAATTAAATATTATGAATTATTAAATTCAGGTTATTCCACTAAAAATGCAAAGCTGCACTCTCTTTGTCGTAGATATATTATATAAGCCGAACTACATCGGTCCATCGATATAGTCATTACATATGGATTAACCTTCATGAGTACCTCATAATTATTGTCGAATCCAAATATTTGTTATACCCTTGTAATTTTTTTTTTTACATCAAGTGCCATTGATTCTCTAATGAACGATTTATTCATAACCATTATGAATATTAATCTTTATATTCGTAATAGTTTGACTTGAGAACTCTAGTCGTTCAAGTACCGAATCCACACTTAAGGAAAATACTCTTATACTTCTCGTGAGAAGGAGTGAACTCCATATCTTGTAAAATGTCCTTAGTTACACACTAAACCATGTCCCCAAAGTACTTAGCTATTGGTTGGGATTGCTACACCAACCTTACATTTGTAAATCAAAGAACATAGCCTGCCATGCAAGAGTTCGTAGTACACTCAGGATTCAGATCAATCAATATATGACCATCTAGAATAATGAAATAAATTTCTTTATTTAACAGATATTATAAAAAGTTCATTTATATTTGGGTCCAGTCCTATATGATCACATCATATAAAGTGCCTCAATTCTCATGTCGCCACATGGACAATCCCAGATCAAGGTCGACATATATTTATAGAATGGACCGCAGCTATAGATAAACCACAAATAAAGTATCCACTTTGTTTGCTCTCTACAAACTATTTTAGATTACTAACTCCAGACTTAAATCCTCTCGTGTATGACACTCATACACTAAGTCTGAAGGCACATAATTATTCGAGGGTAAACATGATAATTTAGAATATACGATTCAAATAAAAAATATAAATGAACAATGCATCTTTTATTTCATAACAAATAATTTCGTTTACATTACATTAAATTTTAGGACACATATCCCAACAATAAGTTATATTAATGTTAACGGAAAAAGTGTATTTAGCCTAGCCAAATCTATGTTTGCACTATGAGTTTTGTTCTCCATAAAAAGAGTATAAATTGGATTTACTAGAAGCCATATATATTAATTTTAGAGAATGTTTAAGGACTTGTATTATTTGGATCATTATGATTGGAGGTAAGTTTCTAATTAATTTTATTTTTTATATTTGGTATTTATCATATAAATGAGATGAATTGCGAATTGCCCGGGTCAGCAGATAGTTATAATTAGTTTGTTACTCTGTAGTAAACGTGTGTCATCTTATAGCCAAATACTCGTATTTAAATACGTTCACATGCATAAGAATTAGTAGTGACAAGATTAATGTATGAGACAAAATAATCATTAAGGACCATGTTTTAATTTTCGAAGTTTGTTCAAAATGTCTTTTTCATTATATATATATTTTTTTAATTTTTTATATTTTCTATTGAAATTACATGGTTAGGTGTTCGAAATTTCAAGCCTCACGACTTGCAAATTCAAAATTTTGAAGGTCACATACTCAACCGACATATACGACTTTGTGGATGCATTTCAAGTTTATCAAAGATGAGATTGATGATATAACATTTCCAACTTGTTCCTTTATATGCATTCAACCGTCAAAGGCCAAATCATGCATGTTTCACAAGAAATATGAACTCATCATGGCCGATAAAAGTTGAAATCTAAGTACCCACACTATGGTATCAATCTCACATGCAATTCTATCTTGCATCAGAAAAAAAAAAATTACAAGATGAAACGTCAATGAAAGAAATTAAATATGCTAACATCACATAGAGAAATCCAATAGAATGGACAATTCAATGAACATAGAAATGAAATTTTTTATTAGTTAATCATGTAAAGTTCTTACCTAATATATCAAATTTCATTCAGATTTAGATTTATAGTTGACGATTTGTGATATTGACATGGGCACTTTCTTGCTCTTATCAAAAGTACCACATGGCTACATATATGTGGCTATAAACCATTGATTTTCATTCGGAAAAATAATAGGGTTTTTCCTGAATAAACTATTGTCGAACACGTGAATTTATGTTGATGGGGGATGACGAACTATGAAATAATCAAGAGAAAAGAACAAAATGCACCCAAGACTTTTACGTGGTTCGGCATATGAGGCCTACGTCCATGGAAAATACTATGGATAGTTTTATTTCGAAAAGGGGAAGAAAGATAGGATTACAACAATTCACTAATTCCCTCTAGAAATCTTTAGAACAGAAGTACATTCTAAGTTTTATGTTTCTCTCAAAATTTGTTCAAGATACATTATTACGCCTAAAACAATACTTTTATTGGTATTGATGTGGTTTCAATCTTTCTCGAATCCCTCGTTCCTTATTCATGAATGTAATATCCCGAATTTTTTTTTCAGAACGGTTCTAGAAGATTTTCGAATTGAATTTTAGAATTCAAAATGTGATACTATTTGAAAATAAGACTATATGTGTTGGAAAAAAGGTTGGAATATTTTAATTGAAGTTTCATCGCGTTGGAAAACGAGTGATTTTAAGAATCGGTTATGCGATTTCTGATTTTATCGTTATACGCATAGAAATTTCTTGTTTCGGCTATAAAGATAGCAATGAATTCCGATTGAGCTGATTCTTGAACCATCGAACTCTTTTTTTCGAGACAAATAATTTCCATGTTCACATAATACGGCGGAAACATCTTTATACGCATAGAAATTTCTAAGCATCCCAAGATTAATCAAGCAATGAAAATCATGTGTATATATCAAGAAGTACGGCGGAAACATACTTACATTGATCGGTTTGGAAGCGACGAAGAAAAATATTTTCCTCCAAGATGATGAAGCTCTCGGCAGTGAGCTAATTTTTGGCCTCCAAAATTCGGTCATCACCTCCAAGTGTGCTCCTCCATTTTCGGTCAACTTTTTGATGGATCTCCAAGCTCCAAGCTATGTATGGTGATTCCATGCTCATGAAATTGGTTCCCTATCACCTTAGGATAACTCTTTGTATAGCACTCTTGATTTTGCAACAAAATCATCACTTTTCTTCTTGTTATTTTCGGCCAAGCCAAGAAATGGAGAAGAAGAAAATTGGTTCAAAACCGAGAGAGGGAGAGGAGGGAAAAGGTTTCTTAAACCGTGAAGAAGGAAGAGAGGAGAGAGAGATGGCAAAATGTGTTAAGTCTTTTGGTTTTAATTTTCCAAAAACAAATACCAAAAACTCAAACCAATTTTCCAAAAGTCAAAGGCTTTTAAAGCCAACCACTTACATCAACTATTCACTCAATCAAGTGAAAAGTTGTCACATCACTCAAAGTGACTAATGATTTGACGCTTGATGCGACTAGTGATTTGACGCTTGATGTGACTTGTGAGCCGCACTTAAGTTCACAATGCGAGTGCGCCCGCAAACACTCTCGGGCTCGAGTTCGCTAATTCCAAATTAACAAATTTTTCGTTGCGACGTAATTAAATAATTATGCATAGCAAAATCACTATTCACATCGCTAACGAATTAATTCTAAATTAACTTGTTCGCCCGAATTAAAATCTATTTTCAATTCTGCGTCGAAATCCAATTTCGTATAATATATCGAATTTATTATTTTATCGATTAATTCCAAATTAATCGTTCTCTCTCTTTATTAATATTTTATCCCAGATAAAATATCTATCCGTAATTAATCCCAGATTAATTTTCTCTCTCTACTAATTAATCCCAGATTAATAAAGTGCGAGTCATACGTCATCGGAATCTCGGGAATTTCGGGAAACGACCCATGAGATCCCCGAATATGTTGGCAGTAAATCTGGTCGTCGGACTATCCGAACACGTAAGTACCTAGTACTACGCTTTTACCGATTTACAAGACAAGGTTGGCTTCTAGCAAAGCGCCATGCCTACCCAATTCTCCAGAAATATCCTTACAGGAATATATGATCTATATCAGGCGTAGTATTGCGTATTTCGATCCAGCATCGGATGTCACGTGCAAGGCCTGGGGCTGGAATTGTGTCTGCCCCGTACGAAGCACATATCTGATCTCTGGTAACTAGTCTCTATAATCGGATAATCATGACCTAGTCATATTATCCCGATGACTGCAGTACATAAGAGAACCAGTTATGTATCCTACGTGATCATCATCTCCACTATGACTGGAGTGATACTTCCATCTCGACATCACACCCAATACACTACGATTGTCAATATACCCAGAAGAGGCGTACACAGAACCTGTTAAAGCCCTGGATGACCAAAACAAAAGTACATTGATTGTCACAAGTATTAGCGGTGCAAGTCTCAGGTTAATACCAAATACACCTACCCTGATTCGGACTTCCATAGACACATAGTCATACTACCAATGGAATTCCGAGGGGTCTATCCAGAGCGAAGCTGTTTTCCGTACATCGGTAAAACACAACCTCCTACTACACTTGCATGAGTATCCTATACCCAAATATATGAGAACTATTTCCTTATGCCCTCACAACGCGCACAAGTGTAATACTAGTCTTTTCCGCATTATCGATGTCCAATCTCGATAATACTCTGACTATGGATATTTAATGATTAAACCTTTACTGATTGATACTGTCTTATATCATCTCAATCGAGGAACTAATCATATAGACCTTTCATCATTTATACATCTTGGTGATCTAATCACAAATGATAAAAGAGCAATTTAATTTGTCAAATAGTTAATTTGTACATACAACACCATGATCTGTACAAATAGTGATGCTATGGGTCATAACTGTCCAACAATCTCCCACTTGGCCTATAGCCAGTCACTCGAGTGTCCTACACCCGAACTATGTACGGTTCGCTCAAATTTCTGAGAAAAGACTTTCGTCAGCGGATTTGCATGATTATTATCTAATGCGATTTATTCGATCATCACATCGCCATGATGTATGATCCAAACTATTCAGATAAATGAATTGAAGTATATATCTGGATCGTTGATGAGACCATTAATTCTTAGCCTGCGCTGAAGCCTAGTTTAGTTGGTAACAGAACTATATCTATCTAATTAGATTTATTATCGACCCAAATGGCTTCTATTGCTGCCTCAGCTGCAGCAATAACCACGTTTGTTGTTTATTCGGTAACAGTATCTTGCTTGGATGATTTCCAGCTCACTGTTCCGTTATTCAAACTGTATAGTACCGTTTTACAACTTATAGTCGTTTTATTGGTTAGGAAACTTGCAGTAGAGATTCCAATCACTTCAAGTTCTCCTTCTCCATAGATTAAGACAGCATCCTTAGTTCTCTAAGATACTAAAGGATTTTCTTAACTTCAATCCAGTGACTATCACTTGGATTTGCCTGATTGTGACTCCATATGCTCAAAGCGTATGAGACATCAGGTCACGTACATTTATATTTTAATGTACGAATTCTTGGAGAGTATCAACAACTTTTAGATCTATCCTAGTAGATCTTTATTCCTTGAATAAAAGTTGTTTCTCCCAAGATTATACGGAGAATTTTCTCGAAAGCCAAGCTTTCACCGATTGTTTTATGGGAATATCATTTCCATGAAATGACAAATCATCATTGTTTAAGACATTTATGTCAGTGCTCTCCCACTAACCTCCTTATATACACAAGATTCTTTATCGTCTTGAATTAAATCATATACCATTATGATTACATCAAACGATAATTCCAAGAACTCAGTGCTTTTCTTCAATCCATACATGGATCGAATAACCTGCAAACCTTGTTTGCTAGTTATGGTACGACAAAACCGTCAGGATGTTGTAAACATCCTCCAAAAGGTTTCCATTTAAGGAAAGAGATTTTGACGTTCAGCTGTCATATTTCATAAATGAAACATGCAGCATTAGCAAGCATTATCCAAAAGGATATACAATGGCAACAGTTAAAAGGTTTCGTTTTAATCAACATAATGTTGATAACGATACATTTTCGCTACAAGCCTAGCTTTGTACGTTGGTATGTTACCTTTCATGTATGTCTTCCTTGAAGACTTATATAGTACCAATAGGCACAATGCCTTCAGGTACAATAACTAGTGTCCAAACTTAGTTGGTATACATGGAATCTATTTCGGACATCATGGCACTTTGGCATAATTGGGAGTCGATAACTTATATCACTTCTTCATACGTAGTCAGTTGGTATTCCTCAATAAGATTGACATCTTTATGAGGTAAGATCAGAAACCCATACCCCAGATTATTTTCTGACTCTCTCCGACTTACGTGGTTCTTGTGTATTCGAAGATTATTGGTATAGTTTCATCCTTGATGAACTATATGTGTTCCATTAAAGAATCGGTGCCTGGAACAGTATTACTCCGATTTTCATCGAGTTTTACTTTCCTCCCACTTACCACTGCATATAGGTATTCCTCTTAGGAAAAACCGCATGGCGAGCAACAATTACATTGTTCTCTTGTGAGTTGTATAAGTACTATACTTTGGTATCCCTAGGATAACCTACAATTTGGCACTTATTCGATTTGGGTTCTAGTTTGGTATCATCCAAACATATGCCTAGCATACCCAAATCATCAGGAATGAGAAAACCCAGTTTCTTTCATGTTCATATCAAATATGAGGTCTGTCAAATAGAGTTTTATGGAACCTTATTCTAAATAAGTTTTGCACTGTTTAAAGCTTATTCGTTGAAGGAAATGGTATCTCAGAGCGACACATGATTAACCTTATCATGTCCAACAAAATTTGGTTTCTCAGTTCGGACACACCGTCAAATTGACGTGTTCCGGGAGGAGTCCTCATTGAAAAAAAAATATTATACTCTTTCAAGTATATGAGAAACTTATTGCTTAAGTATTTTCATCATGGTCTAACCGTGATGGTTTAATACTTTAGCCGATCTGTTTGTCTATTTCGTGTCGAAACTGTAAAAGTTTCCGATTTGTGTTTCAAAAGAAACACATAACCATAACGCGATGCCACATCCGTAAAGGTCACGAAATATTCATATCCACCTCTAGCCTAGCTAGATATAGGCCCACCTACGTCACTATGAACCAGGGCTAACAGATCGGTGGCATTTACACTTTTACCAAGTAAATAGTGTTTCAGGCACTTTGCCCAATCAACTAGATTCGTAGACATTATTTGAATGGAATCAAATTCGTCCTGCTACCCATTCTTCAAAAGTGTGGATATACGAGTCTTGTTAAATGTGTCTCAGACAACAATGCCACAAATAAGTCTCATCTGATCAAATCAGTTTGAGCTATTAGTTTGTCATATTATATGTTTGAGATTTATTTATAATCAAAATATAAATACTGTTATTCACATCTAATGTGTTTATCTCAATATCATCTTTATAAAATAAAACACTTTAGTATTCTAGAATATAAAGGTATACCCGCAAAGGGTTAAACCCTGATATAGAGATAATGTTTCTAGTCCAAGTAGTTACATTCTAACAGTTTCCTAATTTAAGTACACACCCGAAGGGTAGTTCCTAAACTTAGGTCTCTACGGTTAAAACAGTGACTTTCGTCCCGTTTCCAATTCGAAGATTAATCTCAACTGAAGTCAGTATCCTGCTCATAGCAGATTCTGCACACCAGTACATATTTATGTACCGCATCCAGTATCTAAAATCCAATTTTAATACTAGCAGTGAACATATTTATGAAAAACATATTTGAAGTCGGAGCCTTGCACCGTCTTCACTTCCTTCATGTATGCCTTGTCCATACGGCAGTCACGCTTCCGTCTCCCCATTTGCCACAGCTTAGGCAGACATTTTGGGATATGTCCTTTATCTTCTCAGAAGATTATAATGATTTTGCCTTTGCCCTTTTTCACACTCCAGAAGCCTTTGGCCAAGCCTTGGCCTTCTGGAATATCAAAGTAAGGTGCGCATTGCGCTTCTTGCCTTATTGCAAACTTTGGCTTTGTCTCTTAGAGAATAGCCATTAACTCTCCAAGAGTTTACTATTGCAATTTAGTACTTCTAAGATCTAAGGATAGATCTATGAAGATCCTTTAATTTCAATATCATACTATAAGGATCTAATCCTTAGTTTTGAATAAGAAATTAATGAGTTTATTTGGCAAGCTTATTGGATTAAGCACTAAAGTAATCAAATGAATATTCTAAATATCATGTTCTACTATTTACTCAACTCCTGACTTAGGCATAAGGTGTTATTTTTTCAAATAAAGTAACTTCTTAGTTTTCAGGACTATCATGATATTTATTATTCCCAATTTGAAAATTAAAGTCGTTTAAATACATTTTCCCCAGGATTATGTTTTAAACACTAATCTTTCAATTTATCTTGATTCTAATAGTCCAACTATTTAATCAACGATTTTAGGTACTATTTATTATAATGATTACTATAGTCTAACTATATAATCAACTATAATTTAATTAGTTAAATTCAATTATATTGATTACTATAATCCAATTATAAAATCAACTATCAATTGAAATAGTTTGAATACAGTCCAACTGTTTATTTAAAACAACATTAATTATTAGTCCAACTAATATATTAATTTATTTGACGTAATATTTGATATGAGCGCGTGTGGCAAGTTACTAAACGAATATTGCAAATTTAATACTTGCCTCCCACTATTTTTTCGGCAAGCCTCTAACCCTCTGTGGAGTACTCGGGAAACCTTGTTTCCTAGTGGGCTAGGATCCTGTTATATAACACACAATCTTGACTTTGGCCAACAAATTGTATGATAATTAACTAGGTAGATCTCTAAGATCAATTGGATCCCATCCAATTCCTAGATCCAGTAGGTGGACATCCAAGTCCGAAACATATATCTTATATATGCCAATATATCCAATATATTGCCTAACCTTTTTCCTCTTAATCAACTAAGCCTTGGCTTTGGCACAACAAACTTAGTGATACCAGTTAAACGGAACCCATTGACCTTGGAAAGCTTCGTAATCAATGTCGATGGACAAGAAGTGATCTTGAATTTGGCCAACAAATCACAACTTGGACAATACACCAATATGGAACAAAGCTTTCATGATTCAAACACATCCTCGATGGACAAAGGTCTTGACTTTGGCCAACAAACCAATGCTAGTCTTGGATCTTGAGTAAGAGTCACTCAATGGAAGGAAAAACGCTTAGTATGATGTGAGGGTTTTTCACGTGCAAATTGGCAACCAATTTATTATCTTTGTTAAGGTCTCATCATCATACACCCTTAAACATGTATTCTAAACACATAATAAGGCGTGTAAGTAAATAAATATAATAATGATATGCGGATGGATACTTAACACATTGTTCCTAGAACAAGTCTCTCTTTTTCCTCTCTCCCGCTAGCACAAGTATTACTTCTACCCAATTACATAACACTTCTAAAGAAACCTCATTTACATTGAGGGGAATAGGTAAGAAGAGAAATACAAAGAGTCAAAGAGGTAATAGGCTGGACACGCAGGTCCAATTAATGAATTCTAAATTTATTACAATAATTTCCAAAATTACCCCACCCTTCTAATATCCATCTGATATACATTATTCATGCATCGCAACCATGTATTCACACAAGCATGTTATCAATCAATCTAATCCAATTAATTAATCTGATAATTAATGACCATCCAATGTTCAAACAACGATTTGATTTGCGCGAGTCCAACTCGTTTTGCGAATAAGTACTAAAAGTATGAATTCTTGAATTAAATTAAACTACATCAATAAATCCAATTAATTTGTATTTAATACTAATTCACTATTTAATTCCAAATTAAATATTACACTTTATTAACGAACCTTTACGACTTAGATTCTAAATCTAACCGTTACGGGTCTCAAAGCCCGATTAACATCCAATGTTAATTTAATTTAAAGTCCAATGGGCTTTTAATTAATTTCTTAAGGCATGGACTTTTGGTCAATATGGGTCAAACCCAATTACCAAAGCCCATTTAAGGAATCACCCTTATATGCCTAGAAACTAATTTAGGCCCATTAGGCCCAATTAAAATATTAAGGTCCATTAGTCATAATTGGACTTTATGGAAATGGTTTTGGGCCCAATTGGATCCAACCAATTTAGCCTAAACCCATCTTGGTACAACCAAGCCCATTAAAGCCCAACTACAACTTTACAAGCCCAATTCCAAATTTGGCCCAACATAATTAAGTTCCAAAATTCCAATTTCACAATTTAATTACTCAAAGTGTAATGCCATAATTAATCACCCAAATTAACATCCAAAACATCAATTAGCCTAATTAATTATGCTCATTAACATCAAAACATGTCCAACACATTTTAATAAAAAATCAAACCCATTTCATGCTCGTAAGCTCTCGGCATTTTGGGGATTTTAATGTCCAATTCGGTTTCAATCCAATTGAATCCACAATCAACATTACCCAATGTTTTCCAACTCATCCAATGATCAAAAACACAAAAAATACCAAGACATTAGGGTATGTTCATATTCGGCCAAGCCTAAAAAATTGGGGAAAAATTGATCCAATCAAATTTCATGAAATTCATCATGCACAACTTCAATTAAACATCATTTAAGCATACTCAATCAAACAATTTCACCAAATCATGCTCAAATTGATTTTACCCAATTTTAACCCTAATATATTTTCATGCTTAATTAGGCTCATATATACCATTGTTGGAATTTTCTAAGCATCCCAAGATCAATCAAGCAATGAAAATCATGTGTATACATCAAGAAGTACGGCGGAAACATACTCATATTGATCGGTTTGGAAGCGACGAAGAAAAATCTTTTCCTTCAAGATGATGAAGCTCTCGACAGTGAGCTGATTTTTGGCCTCCAATATTCGGTCATCACCTCCAAGTGTGCTCCTCCATTTTCGATCAACCTCCATTGATGGATCTCCAAGCTCCAAGCTATGTATGGTGATTCCATGCTCATGAAATTGGTTCCCTATCACCTTAGGATAACTCCTTTGTGTGTTAGCACTCTTGATTTTGCAACAAAATCATCACTTTTCTTCTTGTTATTTTCGGCCAAGCCAAGAAATGGAGAAGAAAATTGGTTCAAAACCGAGAGAGGGAGAGGAGGGAAAAGGTTTCTTAAACCGTGAAGAATGAAGAGAGAGATGGCAAAATGTGTTAAGTCTTTTGGTTTTAATTTTCCAAAAACAAATACCAAAAAACTCAAACCAAATTTAAAAAAGTCAAAGGCTTTTAAAGCCAACCACTTCCATCAACTATTCACTCAATCAAGTGACAAGTTGTCACATCACTAAAAGTGACTAATGATTTGACTCTTGATGCGAATAGTTATTTGACGCTTGATGTGACTTGTGAGCCACATTTAAGTTCGTAATACGAGTGCGCCTGCAAACACTCTCGGGCTCGGGTTCGCTAATACCAAATTAACGAATTTTCTGTTGTGACGTAATTAAATAATTATGCCTAGCAAAATCACTATTCACGTCCCTAACGAATTAATTCTAAATTAACTTCTTCGCCCGAATTAAAATCTAATTTCAATTTTGCATCGAAATCCAATTTCGTATAGTATATCGAATATATTATTTTATCGATTAATTCCAAATTAATCATTCTCTCTCTTTATCAATATTTTATCCCAGATATTAATTTTCTCTCTCTACTAATTAATCTCAGATTAATAAAGTGTGAGTCATACGTCATCACTGAATCTTCGGGAAGCGACCCATGAGATTCCCGGATATGTTGGCAGTAAATCTGGTCGTCGGACTATCCGAACACGTATGTACCTAGTACTACGCTTTTACAGATTTACAAGACAAGGTTGGCTTCTAGCAAAGCGCCATGCCTACCCAATTCTCCAGAAATATCCTTACAGGAATATGTGCTCTATATCAGGCGTAGTATACGTAGTATTGCGTATTTCGATCTAGCATCGGATGTCACGTGCAAGGCTTGGGGCTGGAATTGTGTCTGCCCCGTACGAAACACATATCGGATCTTTGGTAACTAGTCTCTATAATCGGATAATCATGACCTAGTCATATTATCCCGATGACTGCAGTACATAAGAGAACCAGTTCCGTATCCTACGTGATCATCATCTCCACTATGACTGGAGTGATACTTCCATCTCGACATCACACCCAATGCACTACGATTCTCAATATACCCAGAAGAGGCGTACACAGAACCTGTTAAAGTCATGGACGACCAAAACCAAAGTACATTGATTGTCGCAAGTATTAGCGGTGCAAGTCTCAGGTTAAGACCAAATACACCTACCCTAATTCGGACTTCCATAGACACATAGTCATAATACCAATGGAATTCTGAGGGGTCTATCCAGAGCGAAGCTGTTTTCCGTACCATCGGTAAAACACAACCTCCTACTACACTTGCATGAGTATCCTATACCCAAATATATGAGAACTATGTCGTTATGCCCTCACAACGCGCACAAGTGTAATACTAGTCTTTTCCGCATTATCGATGTCCAATCACGATAATACTCTGCTATGGATATTTAATGATTAAACCTTTATGGACTGATACAGTCTCATATCATCTCAATCCAGGAACTAATCATTTATTCATCTTGGTGATCTAATAACAAATGATAAATGAGCAATTTCCTTTGTCACATAGTTAATTTGTACAACAACACCATGATCTGTACAAATAGTGACCCTATGGGTCATAACTGTCCAACAGTAGGTGTATTTGGTCTTAACTTGAGACTTGCACCGCTAATACTTGTGACAATCAATATACTTGCATTGCGAATTTAAATGCGGCCCACAAGTCACATCAAGTGTCAAATCACTCGTCAATCGATTGATGTGATGTCTAGTCACTTTGAGTGATGTGACAACATGTCACTATTGATTGATGTTGGTAGTTGGAAGGCATTGATTGTTTTTGACTTTGACTTTTGGAATTTGAAAATGGTTTTTGGTTTTTGATTTTTGGAAAATCAAAAACTAAATATATAACACATTTTCTCTCTCTCTCTTGTAACTACTCACGGTTTTAGAGCTTTTTTCCCTTCTCTCTCTCTCACGGCTTTAGGCCAATTTCTTCTTCTAATTTCTGGTTTTGCCATGAACAATAAGAAGTGGAAAGGAAGATTTGTGGAAAATCTTTCCATTGCTAGCACATAAATGGTCATCCTAAGGTGATAGGGAACTAATTTCATGAGCATGGAATCACCATATAAAGCTTGGAGCTTGGAGCATCAATGGAGGACCATGGCCGAATTTTTGGAGCTCAAAAACTGCCACTGCCGAGAGCACCTTGGAGGAGAGCTTGAAGTTTTTGTGTTCGTTGCATCGCTCAACCGATTATTGTAAGTATTATGCAACTTCTTTGAGTATTCGTACATGAGTTTCATTGCTTGATTTGATCCCGGTTAGACCGTAGAAACCCAACAATGGTATCAGAGCGAGGTTGAGCATGAAACTTGAATTTAGGGTTAAAATTGGGTAAATTGTATTTGAGCATGATTTGATAAAATTACTTGATTGAGTATGCTTGAATGATGTTTAATTGAAGTTGGATTTGATCAATTTCATGAAAAGTTGATTGGATCAATTTTTGTCCAAATCTTAGGCTTGGCCGAGAGTTTCAATGCCCTTTGTCATGGTGATTTTTTGATTTTTGATTCATTGGATTGTTGGACAATTATGACCCATAGCGTCACTATTTGTACAGATCATGGTGTTGTTGTACAAATTAACTATGTGACAAAGGAGATTGCTCTCTTATCATTTGTGATTAGATCACCAAGATATCTAAATGATAAGAGGTCCTTATGATTTGTTCCTGGATTGAGAATGATATGAGACAGTATCAGTCCACGAAGGATAAATCATTAAATATCCCTAGTCAGAGTATTGTCGAGATTGGACATCGATAAATACGTAAAAGACTAGTATTACACTTGTGCGCGTTGTGAGGGCACAACGACATAGTTCTCATATATTTTGGTATAGGATACTCATGCAAGTGTAGTAGGAGGTTGTGTTTTACCGATGGTACAGAAAACAGCTTCGCTCTGGATAGACCCCATCGGAATTCCATTGGTAGTATGACTATGTGTCTATGGAAGTCCGAAATCAGGGTAGGTGTATTTGGTCTTAACTTGAGACTTGCACCGCTAATACTTGCGACAATCAGTATACTTTGGTTTTGGTCGTCCAGGGCTTTAACCAGTTTCTGTGTACGCCTCTTCTGGGTATATCGAGAATCGTAGTGTGTTGGGTGTGATGTCAAGACGGAAGTATCACTCCAGTCATAGTGGAGATGATGGTCACGTAGGATACGGGACTGGTTCTCTAAATGCTGCAGTTATCAGGATATTATGACAAGGTCATGTATATACGATTATAGAGACTAGTTACCAGACATCCAACATGTGCTTCGTACGGGGCAGACACAATTCTAGCCCCAGGCCTAGCACGTGATCATCTGATACTGGATCGACATACGCAATACTACATATACTACGCCTGATATAGATCGCTTATTCCTGTAAGGATATTTCTGGAGAATTGGGTGGGCATGGCGCTTTGCTAGAAGCCAACCTGTATTGTAAATCGGTACAAACGTAGTACGAGGTACTTACGAGTTCATATAGTCCGACGACCAAATTTACTGCCAACATATACGGGGATCTCATGGGTCGCTTCCCGAAGATTCACCGATGACGTATGACTCACACTTTAATTAATCTGGGATTAATTAGACGAGAGAGAAAATTAATCTGGGATTAATTACAGAGATATTTTATCTGGGATAAAATATCAATTAAAGAGAGAGAACGATTAATTTGGAATTAATCGATAAAATAATATATTTGATATATTATACGAAATTTGATTTCGACGCGGAATTAAAATTAGATTTTAATTCGGGCGAACGAGTTTATTTAGAATTAATTCATTAGCGACGTGAATAGTGATTTCGCTAGGCATAATCATTTAATTGCGTCGCAATGGAAAATTCGTTAATTTGGAATTAGCGAACCCAAGCCCGAGATTGTTTGCGAGCGCATTCGCATTTTGAATTCGAGTGTGGCACGTAAGTCAAATCAAGCGTCAAATCATTAGTCACTTTGAGTGATGTGACAACTTGTCACTTGATTTGATTGATTGATGTAAGTTGATGGAAGTTGATGGAAAGCATTTGATGGATTTGAAAGACATTTATCATTATTTTATTAATGATTTTTTTTACTTTCAAATTAAGTGTATTAGATACACTTTTCTTCCAACAACACACACAATTCGTCTCTCTCTCTATTTTTCATTTTGGAGCCAAAATTCCTTCTTCTCTCACACGGTCAAGGACCGAATTCTGCCTTCTGTTTTCTGAAAATCGAGAGCTAAGGAGAAGCTTTGGATGATTTGTGGCAAATCATCAAGGTGCTAGCACACATAGGAGCCATACAAAGGTGATATGGAACTCACTTCATGAGCAAGGAATGACCAAACAAAGCTTGGAGCTTCATGGATCAAGCCAAAACCGAAAATGGAGGACAACCAGAAAGCTCACTGCCGTGACTTCCATTGGAGGGCAGAAAATGTTTTTTTCTTCACCGCATCGACTCAACCGATCATTGTGAGTATTCCCCGACTTCTTTGATTGTATTTGCACTTGTTTCATTCTTGATAATGATCATTGGGACCTTAGAGAATTCCAACAATGGTATCAGAGCCAATATTGAGCATGAAAATGATTTAGGGTTAAAATTGGGAAAAATGTGTTTGAGCATGATTTGATGAAATTGGATGTTTAAGTATGCTTATTACATGTTTAATAGAGGATTGATTGGATCAATTTGATTAAATTTTGTTTGGAACAAATTTCCCCAATTTTTGAGGCTTGGCCGAAAATATGATGTGCCCTAATGTCTTGGTATTTTTGTTTTTTGATAATTGGATGACTTAAAACAATTGGGTAAAGTTGATTTGAAATTTAATTGGATTGAATTTTGAATTGGACAAATTTTCCCTAAATTAGTGCGCTTGGCCGAAACTAATGAATTATAAAAGTCATGGTGATTTTTGATTTTTTTTATCATTGGATGTGTTGGAAATCAATTGGGAATATTGATTTAATGTTGAATTTAATTTAATTGGATTGAATTTGATTTGGACATAAAATCCCATCCTTGGCCGAGACATATAAAGCATGGTTTATGGGTTTGATTTTTGATGAAATGTGTTGGACATGTTTTGTTGTAGATGAGCATGATTAATTAGGCTAATTGATGTTTTAGAAATGTTAATTGGGTAATTAATTATGTAATGCACTTTGTTTAATTAAATTATGAAATTGGATTTTAATGGTTTAATTAAATTGGGCTTAAAATTGGATTTGGGCTTGTTATGTTGTTATTGGGCTTGGTTGTACTAAGTTGGGTTTAGGCTAAATTGGTTGGATCCAATTGGACCCAAAACCGCATCCATAAAGGCCAAATGTGACTAATGGACCTTTAAAATTTAATTGGGCCTAATGGGCCTAAATTGATTTCTGGGCTTATGGGTAACTCCCGGATTGGACTTTGGTTTTTGGTTTTGACCCGAGTTGACCAAAAGTTAATGCCTTAAAGAAATTAATTAAAAGCCCATTAGACTTTAATTAAATTAATATTGGATATTAATCGGGATTTGAGACCCGTAACGATTAAATTTGGAATTTAAGTCGTAAAGGTTTATTAATAAAGTGTAGTATTTAATTTGGAATTAAATAATTGGATTAGTATTAAATACATATTGAATTGGATTTAATTATGTAGTTTAATTTAATTCGAGAATTCATACTTTGAGTACTTATTCGCAAAACGAGTTTGACTCGACCAAAATCAAATCGTTGTTTGAACATTGGATGGTCATTAATTATCAGATTAATTAATTTGATTAGATTGATTGATAACATGCTTGTGTGAATACATGGTTGTGATGCATGAATAATGTATATCAGATGGATATTAGATGGGTGGGGCAATTTTAGAAATTATTGTAATAAATTTGATTTATTAAATTGGACCTGTGTGTCCAGCCTTATCACCTCCTTATTCTTTGTATTCTCTTCTCATCTATTCCCCTCAATGTAAATGAGGTTTCTTTAGAAGTGTAGTGTAACGGGTAGAAGCAATACATGTGCTAGCGGGAGAGAAGAAAGGGAGAGATTTGATCTAGGATCAATGTGTAGAGTATTCATCCGCATATCATTATTATTTATTTATACGCGCTTTATTATTTGTTTAGAATGCATGTTTAAGGGTGTATGATGATGAGACCTTAACAAAGATAATAAATTCGTTGCCAATTTGCACGTGCAAAACCCTCACAAATATTAAGCGTTTTTCCTTCCATTGAGTGATTCTTACTCAAGATCCGAGACTGGCATTGGATTGTTGGCAAAAGTCAAGGCCTTTGTCCATCGAGGATGTGTTTGAATCACGAAGGCTTTGTTCCATATTGGTGTCTTGTCCAAGTTGTGGTTTGTTGGCCAAAGTCAAGACCACTTCTTGTCCATCGACATTGATTACGAAGCTTTCCATGGTCAATGGGTCGCGCTTGACTGGGATCACTAAGTTTGTTGTGCTAAAGCCAAGGCTTAGTTGATTCAGAGGAAAATGGTTAGGCAATTTATTGGATATATTGGCATATAAAAGATATATGTTTCGGACTTGGATGTCCCCCTACTGGATCTAGGAATTGGATTGGATCCAATTGATCTTAGAGATCTACCTAGTTAATTATCATACAATTTGTTGGCCAAAATCAAGATTGTGTGATATTTAACGGGATCCTAGCCCGCTAGGAAACACGGTTTCCCGAGTACTCGACAGAGGGTTATAGGCTCGCCGAAAAATAGTGGGAGGCAAGAATTAAATTTTCAATCTTCGTTTAATTACTTGCCATACGCGCTCATTCAAATATCATTCGTCATATATATTAAATATTAGTTGGACTAATATTTAAATTGTTGTTTTAATAAACAGTTGGACTGTATTCAAACTACTCATTTATATTTGATTATATAATTGGATTATAATAATTAATATATTTGATTTAATTAATTATAGTTGATTAAATAGTTGGACTATTATAATCATTATAATAAATAGTACCTAATCGTTGATTAAATAGTTGGACTATTAGAATCAAGAAAAATTGAAAGATTGACATTTAATATATAATCCTAAGGAAAATGTATTTAAATGGTTTAATTTCAAATTGGGAATAAATTTCAAGATGGTCCTGGAAAATAATAAGTTACTTTATTTGATAAAATAACATATTAGGCCTAAGCCAGACGTTAAGCAAATAGTAGAGCATAATCTTTGGAAGATTTATGTGATGATAGCTTTAGTGCTTAATCCATTAAGCTTGTCGCAGTAGACTCCTTAATTTCTTTGTCAGAACTAAGGATTAGATCCTTAAAGTATGATAATGAAATTGAAGGATCTTCATAGATCTATAATTAGATCTTAGAAGTACTAAATTGCAATTGATAACTCTTGGAGAGTTAATGACTATTCTCAATGAGAGAAAGTCAAAGTTTGCAATAGGCAAGTAGCGCAAGGCGCACCTTACTTCAATATTCTAGAAGGCCAAGGCTTGGCCAAAAGCCTCTGGAGTGTTGAAAATGGCAAAGGCAAAATCATTATAATCTTCTGGGAAGATAAAGGACAAATCCCAAAATGTCTGCCTAAATTGTGGCAAACGGGATCGCGGAAGCGTGACTGCCGTTTGGACAAAGCAGACATGAAAGAACAGAAGATGGGGCAAGGCTCTGACTTCAAATATTTTTGTCATAAATATGTTAACCACTAGTATTACAAATTGGATTTTAAAAACTTAGTGTGGTACATAAAATATATACATTGATGTTCAGAATCTGCTTTGAGCATGATACTGACTTCAATTGAGATTTATCTGCGAATTGGAAACGGGACGAAAATCGTTGTTTCAACCGTAGATACCTAAGTTTAGGAACTACCTTCGGGTGTGTACTTAAATTAGGAAACTGTTATAATGTGACTAGTTTGACTAGAAACATCATCTCTATATCAGTGTTTAACCCGCTGCGGGTGAACCTTTATATTATAGAACACTAAAGTGTTTTATTATATAAAGATGATATTGAGATAAACACATTAGATGTGAATAACAGAATTTATATTTTGAATATAAATAAATCTCAAATATATAACTTGTCAAACAAATAGCTCAAACTGATATGATCGGAAGAAACATATTGTGGCATTGTTGTATGGGAAATAATTAAACAAGACTCGTATATCCACACTTTTGAAGAGTGGGCACTAGGACTGATTTGATTCCATTCAAATAAAGTCAACGAATCTAGTTTATTGGGAAAAATGCCTAAAACACCTTTACTGGGTAAAAGTGCAAATGTCACCAATCTGTTAGCCCTCTAGTTCATAGTGAAGCAAGTGGGCCCATGTCTAGCTAGGCTAGAGATGGATATGGATATTTCGTGACCTATACGAATGTGGCATCGCGTTATGGTTATGTGTCTCTTTTGAAGAACACAAATCGAAAACTTTTATAGTTTCGACACGAAATAGACAAACAGATCGGCTTAAGTATTAAACTGTCACTGTAAGACCGTAATGGAAAATACTTAAGTAATAAGTTTCTAATATACTTGAAAGATTATAGTATTCTTTCAATGAGGACTCCTCCCGGAACACGTCAGTTTGACGGTGTGTCCGAACTGAGTAACCGAATTTTGTTGGACATGATAAAGGTTAATCCTGAGTCGCTCTGAGCTACCATTTCCTTCAACGGATAAGCTTTAAACAGTGCAGAACTTATTTTGAATAAGGTTCCATAATAATCTGTTTGGCAGACATCATATTAGATATGAACAGGAACGAAACCGGGTTTCTTATTCCTGGAGATTTGGGTATGCTAGGCATATGTTTGGATGATACCAAACTAAAACCCAAATTGGATAAGTGCCAATTGTAGGTTATCCTAGGGAAACCATAAGTATAGTACTTATACAACTCACAAGAGAACAATTTAATTGTTGCTCGCCATGCGGTTTTCCTAAGAGGAATACTGATATGCAGTGGTAAGTGGGAGGAAAGTAAAACTCGATGAAAATCAAAGTAATACTATTCCAGGCACCGATTCCTAATGGAACACTAATAATTCATCAAAGATGTAACTATTCCATTAATCTTCGAATACACAAGAACCGCGTAAGTCGGAGAGAGTCATAAAAAAACCTGGGGTATGGGTTTCTGATCTCACCTCATAAAGATGTCAATCTTTTGAGGTATACCAACTGACTACGTATGAGGAAATGATACAAGGTATCGACTCCCTATTATGAAAAAGTGTCATAACATCCAAAATGGATTCCATGTATACCAACTATGTTTAGACACTAGTTGATGTACCGCAAGGCATTGTGCCTATTGGTACTATAAGTCTTCAAGGAAGACATACATGGATGGCAACATACCAACGTAAAAAGCTAGTCTTTTAGCGGAAAGGTATCGTTATCAACATTGTGTTGACTACGATTCAACCTTTTACCTGTTGCCACGGTAAATCCATTTGGATAATGCTTGTTAATACTGCGTGTTTCATTCATGAAATATGACAACTGAATGGCAAAATCGCTTTCCTGAAAAGGAAACCATTTGGAGGATGTTTACAACATCATGTCGGTTTTGTCATACCAAAACTAGCAAACAAGGTTTGCAGGTTATTCGATCCATGTTTGGATTGAAGCAAGCATTAGGTTCTTAGAATTATCATTTCGATGTAATCATAATAGTTTATGATTTATTTCAAAATGAAAATGATTCTTGTGTATATAAGGAGGTTAGGGGAGCGCACTGACATTGGTTATCCTATAAAATAATGATAATATGTCATTTCTTAGAAATGATATTCCAATAAAACTATCTGTGAAAGCTTGGCTTTCGAGAAAATTCTCTATAGAATTCTTTTGAGAAACAACTTTTATTCTAGGAATAAAGATCTACTGGGATAGATTTAAAGTTTTTGAAACTCTTCGAGAAACCGTAAATTGAAAAATATACGCGACCTGGTGTCTCATACGTTTTGAGCATATGGATTCACAAACAGGCCAATCCAAGTGATAGTCACTGGATTGATGTTAAGAACATCCGTTAGTATTTAGAGAACTAAGGATGCTGTCTTAAACTATGGAGATGGAGAACTTGAAGTGACTGGGTTCACTCACTACTGCAAGTTTCCTAACCGGTAAAGACGACTATAAGTCGCAAACGGTACTATACAGTTTGAATAACGGAACAGTGAGTTGGAAATCTTCCAAGCAAGATACTGTTACCGAATAAACAACAAATGGGAATATTGATGCAACTGAGGCAGCAATAGAAGCCATTTGGGTCGATAATAAATCTAATTAGATTAGATATAATTCTGTTAGCAGCTGAGCTAGGCTACAGCGCAGGCTAAAGAATTAATGGTCTCATCAACGATCCAGATATATACTTCGACAATTCATCTGATTCGTTCGGATCATACATCGTGGCGATGTGATGATCGAATAAATCGCATTAGATGATAATCATGCAAATCCGCTGACGAAAGTCTTTTCTCAGCAGTTTGAGCGAACCGTACATAGTTCGGGTGTCAGACACTCGAGTGACTAGCTATAGGCCAAGTGGGAGATTGTTGGACAATTATGACCCATAGCGTCACTATTTGTACAGATCATGGTGTTGTTGTACAAATTAACTATGTGCCAAAGGAGATTGCACTCTTATCATTTGTAATTAGATCACCTAGATGTATAAATGATCAGAGGTCCTTGTGATTTGTTCCTGGATAGAGAATGATATGAGACAGTATCAGTCCACGAAGGATAAATCATTAAATATCCCTAGTCAGAGTATTGTCGAGATTGGACATCGATAAATACGTAAAAGACTAGTATTACACTTGTGGGCGTTGTGAGGGCACAACGACATAGTTCTCATATATTTGGGTATATGATACTCATGCAAGTGTAATAGGAGGTTGTGTTTTACCGATGGTACGGGAAACAGCTTCGCTCTGGATAGACCCCCTCGGAATTCCATTGGTAGTATGACTATGTGTCTATGGAAGTCCGAAATCAGGGTAGGTGTATTTGGTCTTAACCTGAGACTTGCACACCGCTAATACTTGCGACAATCAATATACTTTGGTTTTGGTCGTCCAGGGCTTTAACCGGTTCTGTGTGCGCCTCTTCTGGGTATATCGAGAATCGTAGTGTGTTGGGTGTGATGTCAAGATGGAAGTAATACACTCCAGTCATAATGGAGATGATGGTCACGTAGGATACAAGAACTGGTTCTCTTAAATACTGCAGCTATCGGGATATATGACAAGGTCATGTATATCCGATTATAGAGACTAGTTACCAGACATCCGACATGTGCTTCGTACGGGGAAGACACAATTCCAGCCCCAGGCCTAGCACGTGATCATCCGATACTGGATCGACAAACGCAATACTACGTATACTACGCCTGATATAGATCGCTTATTCCTATAAGGATATTTCTGGAGAATTGGGTAGGCATGACGTTTTGCTAGAAGCCAACATTGTCTTGTAAATCGGTACAAATGTAGTACGAGGTACTTACGAGTTCAGATAGTTCGACGACCGAATTTACTACCAACATATCCGGGTCTCATGGGTCGCTTCCCGAAGATTCACCGATGACGTATGACTCGCATTTTAATTAATCTGGATTAATTAGACAGAGAGAAAATTATCTGGGATTAGACGAGAGAGAAAATTAATCTGGGATTAATTACGAAGATATTTTATCTGGGATAAAATATCTATTAAAGAGAGAGAATGATTAATTTGGAATTAATCGATAAAATAATATATTTGATATATTATACGAAATTGGATTTCGACGCGGAATTAAAATTAGATTTTAATTCGGGCGAACGAGTTAATTTAGAATTAATTCGTTAGCGACGTGAATAGTGATTTCGCTAGGCATAATCATTTAATTGCGTCGCAATGGAAAATTCGTTAATTTGGAATTAGCGAACCCGAGCCTGAGATTTTTTGCGAGCGCATTCGTATTTTGAATTCGAGTGTGGCACACAAGTCAAATCAAGCGTCAAATCGCTAGTCGCATTAAACGTCAAATCATTAGTCACTTTGAGTGATGTGACAACTTGTCACTTGATTTGATTGATTGATGTAAGTGAATGGAAGTTGATGGAAAGCATTTGATGGATTTGAAAGACATTTATCATTATTTTATTAATGATTTTTTTGACTTTCAAATTAAGTGTATTAGATACACTTTTCTTCCAACAACACACACAATTCGTCTCTCTCTATTTTTCATTTTGGAGCCAAAACTCCTTCTTCTCTCACACGGTCAAGGACTGAATTCTGCCTTCTGTTTCTGAAAACCGAGAGCTAAGGGAGAAGCTTTGGATGATTTGTGGCAAATCATCAAGGTGCTAGCACACATAGGAGCCATACAAAGGGATAATGAACTCATTCATGAGCAAGGATGACCAAACAAAGCTTGGAGCTTCATGGATCAAGCCAAAACCGAAAATTGAGGACAACCAGAAAGCTCACTTCCGTGACTTCCATTGGAGGTCAGAAAATATTTTTTGTCTTCACCGCATCGAGCTCAACCGATCATTGTGAGTATTCCGTAACTTCTTTGATTGTATTTTTTCACTACTTGTTTCATGCTTGATATGATCCTTGGGACCTTAGAGAATTCACATTCCATGGATGAGTTGAATCATTTCGGGAAGTTGATTGTGGATTTAATTGGATTGAAACCAACCGAATCAGACATGAAAAACCTCAAATTGTCGTGAGTTATAGCATGTGGAAATGAGTTGATTTTTGATTAAAAATGGTTGGACATGTTTTGATGTTAATGAGCATAGTTAATTGTAGAAATTTGTGTTTTGGAAATGTTAATTTGGGTAATTATTATGGAATACAATTTAATTAATTAGTTGTGAAATTTGAATTTTGTAAGCTAATTAATTGGGCTTATTTTGGAATTGGGCCTTAAAAGTTGTAATTGGGCTTAATGGGCTTGGTTGTACCAAGATGGGTTAGGCTAAATTGGTTGGATCCAATTGGGCCCAAAAACGTATCCATAAAGTCCAATTATGACTAATGGACCTTTAATATTTTATTGGGCCTAATGGGCCTAAATTGGTTTCTTGGCAAATAAGGGTAATTCCTTAAATGGGCTTTGATATTTGGGTTTGACCCATACTGACCAAAAGTCCATGCCTTAGAAATTAATTAAAAGCCCATTGGACTTTAAATTAAATTAACATTGGATGTTAATCGGGCTTGGAGACCCGTAATGATTAGATTTGGAATCTAAGTCGTAAAGGTACATTAAAAAGTGTAATATTTAATTTGGAATTAAATAAATGAATTAGTATTAAATGAAAATTAAATTGGATTTAATGTTGTAGTTTAATTTAATTCAAGAATTCGTACTTTGAGTACTTATTCGCAAGAAGAGTTTGACTCGCACAAAATCAAATCGTTGTTTGAACATTGGATGGTCATTAATATTTAGATTAATTAATTGGATTAGATTGATTGATAACATGCTTGTGTGAATACACGGTTGTGATGCATGAATAATGTATATCGGATGGATATTAGATGGGTGAGGGTAATTTTGGAAATTGTTGTAATAAATTTAGAATTTATTAATTGGACCTGCGTGTCCAGCCTATTACCTCCTTACTCTTTGTATTTCTCTTCTCACCTATTCCCCTCAATGTAAATGAGGTTTCTTTAGAAATGTTA
The DNA here is from genome assembly GCA_019454045.1 of Zanthoxylum bungeanum. Classification (NCBI taxonomy): domain Eukaryota; kingdom Viridiplantae; phylum Streptophyta; class Magnoliopsida; order Sapindales; family Rutaceae; genus Zanthoxylum; species Zanthoxylum bungeanum. The sequence goes on from SKCR01032910.1 coordinate 183,495, forward strand.
TGTAATCCGGTAGAAGTAATACTTGTGCTAGCGGGAGAGAGGAAATGGAGAGATTTGTTCTAGGAACAATGTTGAAATATCCATCCGCATATCATTATTATTTTATTTATATGCGCCTTATTATGTGTTTAGAATGCATGTTTAAGGGTGTATGATGATGAGACCTTAACAAAGATAATTAATTGGTTGCCAAGTGCACGCGAAAAACCCTCAACATCATATTAAGCGTTTTTCCTTCCATTGAGTGAATCTTACTCAAGATCCAAGACTGGCATTGGTTTGTTGGCCAAAGTCAAGACCTTTGTCCGTCGCGGATGTGTTTGAATCATGAAACCTTTGTTCCATATTGGTGTCTTGTCCAAGTTGTGATTTGTTGGCCAAAGTCAAGATCACTTCTTGTCCATCGACATTGATTACGAAGCTTTCCATAGTCAATGGGTTCCGCTTAACTGGGATCACTAAGTTTGTTGTGCCAAAGCCAAGGCTTAGTTTATTCAGAGGAAAAAAGGTTAGGCAATATATTGGATATATTGGCATATATAAGATATATGTTTCGGACTTGGATGTCCACCTCCTGAATCTAGGAATTGGATGGGATCCAATTGATCTTAGAGATCTACCTAGTTAATTATCATACAATTTGTTGGCCAAAGTCAAGATTGTGTGTTATTTAACGAGATCCTAGCCTACTAGGAAACAAGGTTTCCCGAGTACTCCACAGAGGGTTAGAGGCTCGCCGAAAAATAGTGGGAGGCAAGTATTGAATTTGCAATATTCGTTTAGTTACTTGCCATACGCGCTCATTCAAATTATTCGTCGTTAAATTAATATATTAGTTGGACTAATAATTAATGTTGTTTTAATAAACAATTTGACTGTATTCAAACTAATTTCATTTAATAGTTGATTTTATAATTGGATTATAGTAATCAATATAATTGAATTTAATCTATTAAATTATAGTTGATTATATAGTTAGATTATAGTAATCATTATAATAAATAGTACCTGAAATCGTTGATTATATAGTTGGACTATTAGATAATTGAAAGATTAGTGTTTAAAACATAATCCTCGGTGAAAATGTATTTAAATGACTTTAATTTTCAAATTGGGAATAATGAATCAGGATAGTCCTGAATTCTAAGAAGTTACTTTATTTGATAAAATAACAACTTAGGCCTAAGCCTGAAGTTAAGCAAATAGTAGAACATGATATTTGGAATAATCATGTGATGATAACTTTAGTGCTTAATCCAATAAGCTTGCCGCATAGGCTCCTTAATCCCTTATTCAGAACTAAGGATTAGATCCTTATAGTATGATATTAAAATTGAAGGATATTCATAGATCTATCCTTAGATCTTAGAAGTACAAATTGCAATAGAAAACTCTTGGAGAGTTAATGGCTATACTCAAGGAGACAAAGCCAAAGTTTGCAATAAGGCAAGAAGCGCAAGGCGCACCTTACTTAGACATTCCAGAAGGCCAAGGCTTGGCCAAATGCTTCTAGAGTGTGGAAAAGGGGCAAAGGAAAAGTCATTATAATCTTCTGGGAAGACAAATGACATATCCCAAAATGTCTACCTAAATATGGCAAACGGTGACACGGAAGCGTGACTGCCATATGGACAAGGCAGACATGAAGGAATTGAAGACGGACAAGGCTCTGACTTCAAATATGTTTGTCATAAACATGTTCACTGCTAGTATTAAAATTGGATTTTAGATACTGGATGTGGTACATAATATGCATTATTGTACAAAATCTGTTGTAAGCAAGATACTGACTTCAGTTGAGATTTATCTGCGAATTTAGAACGGGACGAAAGTCGCTGTTTTAACCGTAGAAACCTAAGTTTAGGAACTACCATTTGGGTGTGTACTTAAATTAGGAAATTGTTACAATGTAACTAGTTTGACTAGATACATTATCTCTATATCAGGGTTTAACCCGTTGCGGGTATACCTTTATATTCTAGAACACTAAAGTGTTTTATTTTATAAAGATGATATTGAGATAAACACATTAGATGTGAATAACAGTATTTATATTTTGAATATAAATAAATCTCAAACGTATAACATGACAAACAAATTGCTCAAAACTGAATAAATCAGTTGAAACATAATTATGGCATTATTGTCTGGGACACAATTTAAACAAGACTCGTATATCCACACTTTTGAAGAGTGGGTACTAGGATAAATTTGATTCCATTCAAATAATGTCTACGAATCTAGTTTATTGGGCAAATGCCTAAGACACATTTACTTGGTAAAAGTGCAAGTGCCACCGATCTGTTAGCCCTTGTTCATACTGACGTAAGTGGGCCCATGTCTAGCTAGGCTAGAGGTGGATATGAATATTTCGTGACCTTTACGGATGTGGGATCGCATTATGGTTATGTGTTTCTTTTGAAACACAAATCGGAAACTTTTAGAGTTTTGACACGAAATAGACAAACAGATCGGCTAAAGTGTAAAACCATCACGGTTGGACCATGATGAAAATACTTAAGAAATAAGTTTCTCAATACTTGAAAGAGTATAATATTCTTTCAATGAGGTCTCCTCTCGGAACACGTCAATTTGACGGTGTGTCCGAACGGATAAACCGAATTTTGTTAGACATGATAAGGTTAATCATGAGTCGCTCTGGGCTACCATTTCCTTCAACGGATATGCATTTAACAGTGCAGATCTTATTTTTAATAAGGTTCCATAAAGATCTGTTTGAAAGACTTCATATTAGATATGAATAGGATAGAAATCGGGTTTCTCATTCCTGAAGATTTGGGTATGCTAGGAATATGTTTGGATGATACCAAACTAAAACCCAAATCTGATAAGTGCCTATGTTGTGGGTTATCCTAGGGAAACCAAAGTATAGTACTTATACAACTCACAAGAGAACAATGTAATTGTTGCTCACCATGCGGTTTTTCTAAGAGGAATACCTATATGCAGTGGTAAGTGGGAGGAAAGTAAATCTCGATGAAAATCAGAGTAATACTGTTCCAGGCACCGATTCCTTAATGGAACACAAATAGTTCATCAAGGATGAAACTAAACCAGTAATCTTCGAATACACAAGAACCACACAAGTTGGAGAAAGTTATAAAACAACCCGGGGTATGGGTTTCTGATCTATCGTTATCAACATTGTGTCGATTACGACGAAACCTTTTAACTGTTGCCATGGTTAAATCCATTTGGATAATGCTTGCTAATACTGTATGTTTCATTCATGAAATATGGCAGCTAGAATGCCAAAATCGCTTTCCTTAACGGAAACCTTTTGGAGGATGTTTATAACATCCCGACGGTTTTGTCTTACAAAAACTAGCGAACAAGGTTTATGGGTTATTCGATCCATGTATGGATTGAAGCAAGCATTATGTTCTTGGAATTATCATTTTGATGTAATCATAATGGTATATGATTTAATTCAAAACGAAAATGATTCTTGTGTATATAAGGAGGTTAGTGGGAGCGCACTGACAGTGAATGTCCTATACAATGATGACATGTCATTTCTTGGAAATGATATTCCCATAATACAATCGGTGAAAGCTTGGCTTTCATGAAAATTTCTCCATAGAATTCTTGGGAGAAACAACCTTTATTCTAGGAATAAAGATCTACTGTGATAGATCTAAAGGTTGTTAAACACTCTCCGAGAACTCGTACATTGAAAAATATATGAGACCTGTTGTCTCATATGCTTTGAGCATATGGAGTCACAATCGGGCCAATCCAAGTGATGGTCACTGGATTGATGTTAAGAACATCCGTTAGTATCTTAGAAGATCTAAGGATGTTGTCTTATACTATGGAGAAGGAGAACTTGAATTGACTGGGTTCACCGTTGCAAGTTTTCTAACCGATAAAAACGACTATAAATCACAATAACGGTACTATAAAGTTTGAATAACGGAACAGTGAGCTGGAAATCTTCCAAGCAAGATACAGTTACCGAATAAACAACAAAAGTGGATTATTACTGTAGCTGAGGCAGCAATAGAAGCCTTCTAGATTGATAATAATCTAATTAGATTAGATATAGTTCAATTAGCAGCTGAGCTAGGCTACAGCACAGGCTAAAGAATTAATGGTCTCATCAACGATCCAGATATATACTTCAACTATTCATCTGATTCGTTCGGATCATACATCGTGGCGATATGATGATCGAATAAATCGCATCAGATGATAACCCTGCAAATCCGTTGATGAAAGCATTCCTCAGCAGAAGTTTGAGCGAATCGTACATAGTTCAGTTGTAGAACACTTGAGTGATTGGCTATATGCCAAGTGGGAGATTGTTGGACAGTTATGGCCCATAGCATCACTATTTGTACAGATCATGGTGTTATTGTACAAATTAACTATGTGACAAAGGAAATTGCTTTTTTATCATTTGTAATTAGATTACCAAGATGTATAAATGATAGAAGGTCCATATGACTAGTTCTGGATTGAGATGATATGAGACAGTATCAATCATAAAGGTTTAATCATTAAATTTCCCTAGTCGTAGTATTACCGATATTGGACATCGATAATGGGGAATAGACTAGTATTACACTTGTGTGCGTTGTGGGAGCATAACGGCATAGTTCTCATATATTTGGGTATAGGATGCTCATGCAAGTGTAGTCGAAGGTTGTGTTTTACTGATGGTACAGAAAACAGCTTCGTTCTGGATAGACACCTCGGAATTCCATTGGTAGAATGACTATGTGTGTATGGAAGTCTGAATCAGGGTAGGTGTATTTGGTCTTAACCTGAGATTTGCACCGCTAATACTTGCGACAATCAATATACTTTCGTTTTGGTCATCCAGGGCTTTAACAGGTTCTGCGTACGCCACTTCTAGGTATATTGAGAATCGTAGTGTATTGGGTGTGATGTCGAGATGGAAGTATCACTCCAGTCATAGTGGAGATGATGATCACGTAGGATACATAACTCGTTCTCTTATATGCTGCAGCTATCGGGATATTATGACTAGGTCATGTTTATCCGATTATAGAGACTAGTTACCAGAGATCCGATATGTGCTTCGTACGAGGGAGACACATTTCCAGCCCCAGGCCTTGCACGTGACATCCGATACTCGATCGAAATATGCAATACTACGTATACTACGCCTGATATAGATAACATATTCCAGTAAGAATATTTATGGAGAATTGGGTAGGCATGATGCTTTCCTAGAAGCCAACCATGTAAATCGGTAAAAATGTAGTACTAGATACATACATGTTCGGATAGTCTGACGACCGGATTTACTGCCAACATATCTGGGGTTCTCATGGGTCGTTTCCCGAAGATTCACCAATGACGTATGACTCGCACTTTATTAATCTGGGATTAATTAGATGAGAGAGAAAATTAATCTGGGATTAATTACGGAGATATTTTATCCATATTTTATCTTGGATAAAATATTAATTAAAGAGATAGAACGATTAATTTGGAATTAATCGATAAAATAATATATTCGATATATTATACGAAATTGGATTTCGACACGGAATTAAATTTAGAATTAAATTCGGGCGAACGAGTTAATTTAGAATTAATTTGTTAGTGATGTGAATAGTAATTTTGCTAGGCATAATTATTTAATTACGTCGCAATGGAAAATTCGTTAATTTGGAATTAGCGAACCCGAGCCCGAGAGTGTTTGCGGGCGCACTCGCATTGCGAATTTAAATGCGGCCCACAAGTCACATCAAGCGTCAAATCACTCGTCAATCGATTGATGTGATGTCTAGTCAGTTTGAGTGAGGTGACAACATGTCACTATTGATTGATGTTGGTAGTTGGATGGCATTGATTGTTTTTGCCTTTGACTTTTGGAATTTGAAAATGGTTTTTGGTATTTGATTTTTGGAAAATCAAAAACAAAATATATAACACATTTTCTATCTCTCTCTTGTAACCACTCACGGTTTTGGAGCCTTTTTGCCTCCTCTCTCTCTCACGGCTATAAGCCAATTTCTTCTTCTAATTTCTTTTTTTGCCGTGAACAAGAAGAAGTGGAAAGGAAGATTTGTGGCAAATCTTTCCATTGCTAGCACATAAAGGGTCATCCTAAGGTGATAGTGAACTAATTTCATGAGCATGGAATCACCATATAAAGCTTGGAGCTTGGAGCATCAATGGAGGACCATGGCCGAATTTTTGGAGCTCAAAAACTGCCATTGCCGAGAGCACCTTGGAGGAGAGCTTGAAGTTTTTGTGTTCGTCTCATCGCTCAACCGATCATTGTAAGAATTCTGCAACTTCTTTGAGTATTCGCACATGAGTTTCATTTCTTGATTTGATCCCGGTTAGACCGTAGAAACCCAACAGCTCATGCCTCTATTTTCCAATCCCGCTTCATTTTTTCGTTTCACGGCCCGAGCCACCCGCCAAATCGAAGCTCTCGGAGAGTACTACATTATAGTGGTGATGATTTTAAAGATACATGCTTGGTTACAAGCGAAATGAGAGAGGAAGATTCTGATGAATAGTGACCCATGATGAGCAGTAGCTCCGATCGAAATTTTGTCGATTCCGGTACTTTTGTGGGATCGTTTGGAGTTAGTATTTGGCCTCGAAATCCCGGTAAGACGTCACGATAAAAATTCACAAATTTCAAGTTTTATGTTAAATGTTTGGATGCATCCAATAGTTTCAAAGAGTAGTGTTATGATATAAATTGAATTGTTTGTGTATTATTATATTGAATATGAGCATTTGGTAGAATTTGAGTGAAAACGGAACGAGTTTGATCGATCCAATAGAATATGCAAGTTTCCAGTAAAAGTGGATTTTTTAGTATAAAGATATGTTTCGATTTTGATCATACTTATTATTTATTTATGATATTACAAACATGTTTGGATAAATCGGTGTAAGTTCGAAGGGTTCCGGAAACTTCCGTACCGTTTGCGGAAACTTTTTCACAAGATTTTCCAAAAATATGTAAACTGATAATTTAGGTGAACTAGCTACTTGAATAGTGTGTGATGGTATTTTAAGATTATTGAAGTTGAAAACATTGAAAATAGACTTGATTTGGTTGTTCCGAAAAGATCCTGGATTTTATCGTAGTTTAGTCGAAAACTCCGTAAGTCGTGTTTCTGACGGCATTTCGCCATTTGTTTTGACAAATGTGACTAGGACCTGGAGTGCTCGCGAAGCCAGTTAAGTAACCTATGCGGTGTGTGCTCGAATCGTTCTTTTCGTGTATTAAACATGTGTGTATATATATATATATATACCTACATATACATATATATAAAAACAATTGAAAGGTTTAGGATAGTTGAATGATAGATTTGAGGAAGAACTTCGAGATCGTGAACAGTTGAATTAGTCGACCATCATAGGTATGACCTTTGTCATTTCTACAATATGACTCGAACATTATTAATCTGGGATTAATTAATAGAGAGAGAAAATTAATCTAGGATTAATTACGGAGAATTTTATCTGGGATAAAATTCATATAAAAGAGAGAGAACGGTTAATTTGGAATTAATCCATAAAATAATATATTCGATATATTAAACGAAATTAGATTTCGACGTGGAATTAAAATTAGATTTTAATTCGGGCGAACGAGTTAATTTAAAATTAATTCGCTAGCGACGTGAATAGTACTTTTGCTAGGCATAATTATTTAATTAAATTTGATTTAAATACGTCACAACGGAAAGTTCGTTAATTCAGAATTAGCGAACCCGAGCCCGGGATGTGTTGCAAGGCCACTCATTAAGTTCGTTAATTCAGAAAGTTCGTTAATGATGTGGACAAATATTTAACATTTCTTTATACCTCTCCCAACATTGGTAAAGTGTTTCCCCCGACTCTTGTGTGAATGTTGTGATTCTTCTCTTAAAGGAATTTGTCCTATGAGGGGGAAATAAATTTTTAAGAAACTGTTCTTGTAAATCATCACAAGTTCTAATAGATCATGACCTAAGGTTTTGTAGCCAAATTTTTGTTTTATCCTTTAAAGAAAAGGGAAAAAAATTTTAACCGAATTATATTCATGCTACAATTTTGGTTTGTACAAGTGTTACATAATTCTTCGAACTCTTTTAGGTGCTGATAAGGGTTTTCTGATTCTAGACCATGGAATGTGGGTAAAAGATTGATGACACTTGATTTAAAATTGAAGCGTGCTGCCTCTGGCTGAAACACAATCCAAGATGGTGATCCTGACCTAGTGGGATTCATGAATTGCCTGAGTGTCCTAGGGTGATTAGGATCTCCATGCTGAGACTCGTTTTCTTCCTGATTAACTGGGTTTTCAACTTGGGCAGGTGGATTCTCAATTTGGTTTTCAGCCATTCTGACTAACAATGAAGGTGATGGGGACTCTCTTTTTAATTTACCACTAGATGTTCGAGACTAGTGTTTCATGCAACTTAAAAAAAAACTATATGTAAAAATATGAAATTGCATATACAAAACTTAAATATGAATTTAAACTAAAAAAAGAAAAGAACAAATTAAGGAAATACAGATGCAGTGATTTAGATCTAAAAATGTCCTCTAACCCTCGTCAATTCCGATCTCAATTAAATTTCTCATTCATTTTTCTCAATGTCTTGAATTATATTTTCATGAAGCTTTATGAGAGCATCTTTACGTGTGGATGGTTCAAAAAATTCTTTTATGAACAACAAACACATTTTAAGATGATTTTTCTGTTTCATGTAACCAAGAAAAATTAAGAACAATGTCTCTTTATATTTGGGATTTCTCGGTTCAGGGATCATCAAGGATTAATCGAGGCAGTTGTGATCTACACTAATAAAAGAAAAAAAGAGGAAGATAAGATGTAGAATTTAAATAAAAACAAAATAAGAAATAAAAATAAAGAAAAGAAAAGTAGAGAAAGAAGAAATTAAAAAATATTCTATCTACTAAATAATACTTCCCCGGCAACGGCGCCAAAAACTTGACATGCTCGAAAAGTGGTCTTTTACTCCCCAAGTATAAGAGTGTCGAAGTAATAAATAACTCGGTGAGTCCGGGGTCGATCCACAGAGAAGAGATTTAGAAAAATAGAATATTAAACAATGCAGAAAAGAAAAGTTTGATTTGTTGAAGTAGTTGGAGACTTTTAGGTAGGAATGCAATAATAGAATGAAATGCTGGAGTTAGGGGATCCACTTTTAGTCTTTTAAACATTTAGAAATCTCGCTTTATTAAAATTTATAAATTACCTTTATTACCCACTTAATTTATTACATGAATTAATTATGCGAATATAAAGAACCAGACATAAAGGCGGTAATCATTTCTGTCAATAATTAGTCCTACCAAGGTACTAAGCATGCCAAAAATATAAAACCAGCCATAAAGGCGGTGATACCGTTTTTCTATAACAAGTCCTACCAAGGTACTTAATTAAGCCAAAATCGTATAAAACCAGCCATATAGGTGGTGGAAAGATAAAACCAGCCATAAAGGTGGTAGATAGATAAAACAAGCCATAAAGGCGGTATAAAGATAAAACCAGCATAAAGGCGGTATAAAGATAAAATCAGTCATAAAGGCGGTAGACAGATAAAACCAGCCATAAAGACGGTATAAAGATAAAACCAACCATAAAGGTGGTATAAAGATTGTCAATAATTAATATAGATTTAAATCAAGTTTTAATCATTAGATTTCAATTTATTTATTATAATAAAAGCGAGTTTAATCTATGTTCTCATTATAAAAGCTTCACCCTTACTCCAGCAGAAAAGAAATTAGCTACTCATTTTGTAATAAAACATATTCGTACTTTTATTATTGAAAGAAAAAGACATTACAAAAAGCTTTAAGTAAACAAACAAACAAGACACTCTCTCTCCAAGAATTACAGAGGAATCAGGAAAGAAAGTATGAAAATTTCTAATGCCGGACTCTACTATTTATAGGCAACTTCGCCACCTAAACCAGCGAATGCATGTTGTGGACACTTGTCAGAGAATGGTGAAGCCACGTTGGGGACACGTGTCAAAGAATGGTGAAGCCACGTTAGGGACACGTGTCAGAGAATGGCGAAGCCACGTTATAGGACACGTGTCAAGACGCAAAGGTTCCATGTGTCACGATGTGCTTGCAGAATTTACAACGTGCTTGCAGAATTTACGACATGCTTGCAGAATTTACGACGTGCTTGCAGAATTATTTTTTTTTCATGTCTGATTTGTCCCGTCGAGCTTCCGAGCAGTATTTTTCCTGACAAAAATATAAAATAACACAGTAAAAGCACTCAAAGCATAACTTTAAAATATTATTTCACAAATGTGTCAATTTAAGGGGATTAGTGAAACTATAAATGTAAAATTATTAACTTATCGTCTAATAAATAAACACTTTTTAGTATTCATCAGTCATCATCCTCAAGACAAGCTCTCGGACTGATGTTCCATCATACATCCTAGCAGTTATCGCTGAGACCATAGCCTCATGACGTTGATGCTCCGAAGGATGCCCAAACATGCCCTGTAATGATTCCATCATCTGAGATGTTGTAGTAATAGGCTTATGTTTCACAGCAAGAACCTCGGAAATCCCCGCTAGCAAGTAGCAGCGAGCCTTCTTATTAGCCGCGACCCATTTTTGGTAGGCATCGCATAAAGCTTGGCCAGTATTTCTGGTCGGCTCGGGAGGACACTCCTCCGTCAGGACAAACTTTTGGTCTTCACAGACCAAGATAGTGTTCATGTTACTTTTCCGCTTAACATAATTTTCTCCAGTAAATTTATCATTTGAGAGTATGGAAATAATTGGAGAAACCATGGACGAATAATAAAATAAACATGCATTTAATATTCATTCGTCGCATATTAAAACTATCAAGTAATTTTGACATAAATTTAAACATGATTCATGAACCATGAAGAACGAATTAGAAACCCAAGAGAATTATTATGCAACGGAAATCTATCATCCCACAAATAAGTGCCGCCAAAGGGTAGGTCAAGTATTTATTTGATACATCGAGATAATCTCAATCGATAATATATACGGGAATAACTCTTATTCCTATATTAATCAACCACTGTTTGATTTGATCAAGGAATTTTGATTAACATTTAATCATTCGTTTGTGATTGTGACCAGTCGTTTCGGAACTATTGGACTTAACTAGTGAAGTGTCGCCGTAGGGTAGGTCAATTCACCAGATACATCTAGAGTACCTATCCTCTCAGATTCCAAACTTGATATTGACCCAAAATGGACACCATCTGTAGGGGGACGAAAGCAAAGCTGTCTCGAGGCGCCTTTTAAATCTCACGTTTCCGGACTAACAACGGAGATCGCGGGATATACTGTCGTAGGTCCTCTCCCACTCACTATTTTAAAATTAAGGTTTCTATTTAAAAATATATAATATTTTATATTTACTAGTGTGAATAAATTTATGGCGGCTAAATCATAACTCTTATTTACACTAGTACATTATTAGTGACCTAACCAATGTTAACTCTTAAAATTTATATCCCTAATAACCATTAGTCTCTACTAATTATTTTACTCAATTAAACTAATTTAATTGGTTTAATATTAGTGTCCCATTATATTTTATCTCTTAAAATATTAGAACACTAACTAGTTTAAAATTAGAATTCTAAAATGGTCAAAAAGATAATTAAACAATTTAATTTATCTAAGTGCGTTATAAAATCCAATGGTACATGGAATTGTATCCCAAGTGTAGACCACATTATCGTCCATTCGGATTCGGCTATGGAATTTGTATTCGGGTTTCCATCCTATATACCAGTGGAATTTTTGACGCACTTATTAAGCCAAATATATTAGAAATTAAAATTTTAAACTTTAAAACCAATTAATCCAATAAATCGTTTTCCATGCATATCATATTCCAATTTAACATTTTAAATCACATAAAATCTCATTTCATTCTAGAATATATATGCATCCAAAAACATGTTATGGCATGTGAAATGCAAGAGTAGAAACCTTAAGCTATATGACATGTTATTCAAATATTTCGAATTAAACATACAAAAAAAATTATTTTGCATTGACCGAACTCTAATTTTTTTATATACTAATCTAATTAGTACAAAAATATCCCAAGGCATCCCCTGGTCTTCAAATCTCGCTCCAATATGGTGTTGGCTCCTTTTGCGACTTCGGTGCACTAAATTACAACAATTGAAACTTTTACATTGGAAAATTAGATTAAAACAATTGCAAACAATGGCCTTATGGCCTTACATCTCAAAACCAAAATCAACACAAAAATAAGATCCGGAAAAATTTACGACCAATGCAAAATCCATTCATCACATGAAAAACAATAACTATTCATCTTATGAATATTATTTTTGTGCCTACTCATCTAAACATGCATATCAATATTTATAACACATATAAATATATAAAAACAGTAAATTTAAATCAAAAGAGAAGGGTTAAGAACACTTTTCAACCTTTGCTCTCGATGTCAATTGTAGGAACGACTTTCCCAGTGCAGCGGAAACACGTTATGCACCCTGATCGGAATTGAATTCTGCCCTTTTCTTTGAATGGCCGAATGTTACCAACTCCAAGACTGAATTTTTACATCTGTTTTGGAAACAAATTTAGCCCCAGAACAGCCTCGAACAGCCCCCAAACAGTGACATAAAAACTAGACTGTTTTGGACCAGAAATGCACCAAATTCACTGCCCAGTGCAGCCCTTGTATCAATACATTTCTGCTATGTTTCAGGTTTGATTTTTTAGTCAAAAACAGTCCCAACACAGCCCAAAAATTCCCCTTAAAGTTCCTTAAAAATTCTGGATCAAACGCAAAACAAACCAAGCCCCGTTTTACCAATACAATGTGCGGTAGTGAGCAAAATCAATTCTTACTGTCGTGGGTCAAGGAATAAAGAAGATGATGGATTTTTGTTCAACACCAAAAAGTTTTTAGAGCTATATCTCATTACCAACAGAATATATTGTGGGCTACACTCACAATACGAATACCTAAACTCTTTAGAGATTCTAAGTCACACAAGTTTTTTTCTTTTATTTTCTTCTTATTTTGTTTTTGTTTCTCTCAACACTTGAGAGAGTTTGGAAGAAGAATTGTGGCTAGGGTTAGAATGAGAGGCTAAGGAAAAAATAAAATCATATTTTCTTTTTATACCCGGGGTTATAATTTCAAAATAAAATATACCATTCCCTTTCCCATGTGATATCTCGATATGTTTCCAAAACATAGTGACTGTTAGATAAAGAATATTAACATATAAAATAGTTTATCTATATCATATAAACATAAAGCACCATCTTTAATTTTTATTTTATATCCCTCTTTATCATATAAACATGTCTCACCATTCCCAACTCTGAGCTGGATCTCCCTTTTGTTCAGACTTCTTTTAACCCTTATGACCTGCATGGAAAATACTAGTGGGATTGCCAATGTCTAAGGCCTATCCACTATTTACATCCAAGGCTAATGAGATGTCAATAATAGGAAAAATACAAAGCGTACCTAAGGGACGTACCTTTCCTTTTAGCTCTGCATAATCTATCTTCCAGTGTCCAGACGTCTTGCAGTGTAGACATGCATGACGAGATACACGCGGTCTTATATATTTTTACTTCTTGGAGACTCTTTTTTATATATTCTTCTTTTTGATTTTGATTTCCCTCGACTTTCTTGAAGTCTTTGAAGAACTTGCTCCCCCATGGAGGTACAAAGTGGGATTGCCTTTCTTTAAAACTTATTCCACCTGCCGTAATATGTTATGAAGTTCTTCATAACTGGCTTGGATCGAATGCATATGAAAATTTAACACAAAGCCATCGCAAGTACCAGCCAAATAAGATAGAATTAAATTTCGGCCTAGATATTCATCAATCATTATGCCCTATCGTTCTAAATATCGGATCTAGTCAATCATGTTTAAAACATGAATGATAACCGCTCCTCCATTATTGACCATGGCATGGAACAATTCCTTAGATCTCCGATATATTTCTACTTATTGATTTGCTTCGAAGCAGTCCTTGAGTGTTCTAACCATCGGGTACCTCTATGTACTATCATAGTAAATATGGAACCGTCAATCCTAAAATATAGGATTTCACCCTTAGGTTATCATCCTTCTATTTTTCAAAAGTCTCACACACTTTAGGAGTGGAATCAAGATCGATTTCAATAGGCAATGGATTGAGCGTCATATAGCTGAACTTTTCTAACTCCAAGACAAGGCATACGTTCATTGCTCATTCAACATAGTTTTCGGCTCCTTTCAGTTTATTGGAATCCAAAAGTCGTGCTAATTGATTTGCGGCAGCCATCTACAAGACAACAATTAAACACTAGCAGAATATTTTCTTTCAATATTAAAAAAACTAATACGATTATGGTTTTTAAATCTATTAGTGCATTCTCACTACTTTACATAATTCTTTAATTTTCCTTAATGGAAAAATAGAAATTTGACTATCAAAATTTCATAGCGGGAAGTGGATCCCATGATATTTACTTCAGCCTGACAATAATGATGGTGTTGGCCTTCAAAAACTCATTAGGTAGACTTCAAAGGTCAATAATATTCAAGTGACTTCTAAATTTAGTCCTAAACCGTTTCTTATCCTCACAATAAGGATGGTATTGGATTAATACGTGTTCTAGGTGTATACTTGTCAATGTGCACTAATGAGCTTTGTAAGTACACCCTAACAATGGTGACAGTTTAGCTAAATAATAAGAACTTATTCATCTCAATATTAACAAGACGAACCAACCTATAATGCTCCAACATTATTAATACTATTACTTAAATTAAAGTAATTACCTAACGAGAGATTTATGACAATCAAGTCATAAACATGCTTAGGTTAAAAAAAATAATTTTAATTTAAAACATGCAATGTATATTCAGTATGACTTATGCATAATTAAATTAAAATTATAAAGGCATATATTCAAATACATGTAAAATATGCAACATGTATTGTGTGGTTAAGACATGCTTTAATACCATTCCATTGAGCCGGATGTGGGACCCATAGGATCGAATCTGTAACCTGTGCTGTGAAAGTCGGTCTAACACATTGATATCAAAGATCGGTGTATTTTTAAATTAAAAACATAGACCAAATTGGAGTGTGAAAACTACAGAACATAGAAAATGAAGTTTCAGCACTCATGGACATATGCTCGTACTTCGAAGTCGTAACACCCGATATGTGAATGCTCAGAGTCGCTACTCGTAAGGGTAAATGTAACGATGCCCGAAGCTCTGAGATTTGAGTGTTACGACGCTAGAGATCAGAGTCGCGATGCTGCACTATGTAAAATATTGGCAGAGAGTATTTTTGCCTTCAATCCATTTCTAAACCCTTATTATTTTCTCCAATTACTTCAATACACCTAAAAACCAATTTTAACATCAAAACCAACATCAACACATGTTATAAAACAAACATACATGTATTCTAAATACATATATGTATTTCTTTGAATCAAAACATAAACCAAAATTGAATCCCATAATAAAGTGACTCATGAACAATTTTAGGTCACTCAAAGGTGGTCAACTGATTCTAGAATGGTAGCCATACCTCCAAGCTATCATCTAAAGTTTCAAACTCTAATTTATTATTCCATGTCCAACATTAAAATTTTGACCCAATCACAAGCATTTTGTGTTTATGCTTCCAAAGCATCCATATACAATTCATAAGCTTAATTTCAACATCAAGTTATGTCATTATATATCTTATACATAATACATCCGTATATACTTCATTAATGAAAACAACTCACAAATGAAAACATAGTTTTAGAGAAGATCAAACTTACATAGTAAGCTTGATTCCAAGATCCAATCTCATTCTCCTTGTTTAAATATTTTAGAGAACTTCTAAATTTAGGTCATCACATATGTTTAACAATCCCTCTGTCGTAAGCTATCCGAGTTGTGCTTAGGAAATATAGATTACACTGTCAAGTTTCCAAGGTGCACATCTTATTTCGACATGTCCAGGATTCTTTATAACTAATCCGAATAATATTTCTGATATATGCAATCCACCCTAGGTGATCGGCTTTGGCCAAAGTATTAAGAATCGTGACTTACTTACATGGATACCTAAACCCCTTATTGTACACATATGGGCTGACGAATCCTATTTTGATACGCACTTTATTAATGAGTGCATCTGTCCACACCCAATTAACATCTAGCGGTCAGACCATGAAAGGTCTCTGATATATATGGCATCAAAGTGTGGAGGATCACACACAAAATCAATGCTATCCTATAGTGAAAGGATCACATAAGCTACTCGACTTGAGGATCTTCCTATTGACAGTGGTGTGTACTTCCAACTATTAGAAATCAACTGTGAGTCAATCAGTATTCACTCCAAAGAATTCCCATATGTCTATACGAGCTTCTCTTACTCATGGTACATTGGGTTAAACTATTGGAACTCCAATTTCAATATACGACATGTGCTATTCTTCTAGGTTATAAGAATTCGACCGTATTCTAAAACCAATGTCTAGGAATATTTACTTAAAGAATAGTTTATAATAGTAATATTGTCCCAATTTCGGACTGCCCAATGTTCAGTATTACTACATAACTATTCTAAGGTCGATGTCATTCTTCGCATATTTATATAGCAATCTAATATCCATAATGACATTACCATTAATAAGGTTTGAAATTAAAATATAGTTATTTTATTAGTAAATAATAAAATATAATGTATAATATATTATTCGGATTGACGCTCCAAGTACCAACTCTAACGTTTTGAACTCTCACAAGCCACGAGGAGCCTCGGTGCCCATTTTATTCTCAACTCTCACAGCTACTGAGGGGCTTGAGCGCCCACTTTCTGTTGGACAATTATGACCCATAGCATCATTATTTGTACAAAACATAGTGTTGTTGTACAAATAAACTATGTGACAAAGGAAATTGCTCTTTTATCATTTGTAACTGGATTACCAGGATATATAAATGATAAAAGTCCATATGATTAGTACCAGATTAATAGGATATGAGACAGTATTAATCCACGTAAGGTTTAATCATTAAATATCCATAGTCGTAGTATTATCGAGACTGGACATCGATAATGTGGAATAGGCTAGTATTACACTTGTGCGTGTTATGGAAGCGTAATGGCATAGTTCTTATATATTTGGGTATTGGATACTCATGCAAGTGTAATAGAAGGTTTTGTTTACCGATGGTACGGAAACATCTTCGCTCTGGATAGACCCCTCAAAATCTCATTGGTAGTATGACTATCCTTCTATGGGAATCCGAATCAGGGTAAGTGTATTGTTAGTGTCCTAGATATGCCACGGGATCTCTAAGCGTGATTCGTGTGTGAATAAAATAAAAAATAAGTTGTGGAGGACTTGCATTCATCGGCTTGAGTTCAAAATTTTTCATGAATGTTGAAGCTTCCAAGCTCATGGGTGAGTATCCCTATCACCATCTTTTGACTCCCTTATATGCTAGAAAGAACAAATGGAATAAATTTTATCTCCCAAGGAGAAACAAATTTACCCGAGAGAGAGAAAGAAATCACCCCTTTTGATTAGCCAAGGCCAATCGGCCATATTGATCAAAGGCCTTTCGGCCAATCTACAAAATGGAGGGCATTCGGCCTTTCTAAAAGGAGAAAGCAATTTGTCTTTTGGCTAAATCTTCAAAGAAGAAAAGCAATCAGAGAAAAAAGACAGAAGCCAATTCTTTCGGCCTTGTCTTCTAAAAAAAACATAGAGCAGTGGCCACATGGCATATATATATAAAAAGAAAGTCAGAGGGTTTTCTTTTCTAAAAAGACAATAAGCTATTGCTTTCATTTAATTCAAAAGAATTTAATGGCCACTTACATTTTTCATTCGGCCAAAGTCAGTGGCCTCTCTGCTTTTTGTCTCTCATTCGGCCAAGGAGAGAGAAATTAATAAATTCCTTAATTAATTGTGTTATGTATTTGAATTGGTAGGTGTATCAAATCCATTTTACTTTATTTCCAACCACTTTCATCAATTGTTGACAATTGATGTAAGTCATGGGTCACACCCATTTATTCAAAATTTGGTTGGCTTACACAACACATTTTGGGCTCGGGTTCGTTTAATCCGATTAAACGAATTTTTCGTCGCGACGTAATTAAATAATTATGCCTCGCAAAATTATTATTAAAGTCGCTTACGAATTAATTCCAAATTAATTCGTTCGCTAGAATTAAAATCCAATTTAATTCCGCGTTGAAATCCAATTTCATTTAATATATCTAATATATTATTTTAGCCCAATTAAATAAATTAAATAGTAAAATCTAATTTACCTATTAAATTTATTTTACCGATTAATTCAAAATTAATCGCGTTCTCTCCTCTCGACGAATTTAATCCCAGATAAATTCTCGACGTAATTAATCCGAGATTAATTGTTTCTCTGATAATTAATCCCAGAATAATTCTTATTGTAATTAATCCCAGATTAATTCTCTCTCTTGATAATTAATCCCATATTAATTTTCTCTCTCATAATTAATCCCAGATTAATATTGTTCGAGTCAAATATCATCGGTGAATCTCTGGGATGCGACCCAAGAGATCCATGGATATGTTGGCAGTAAATACGGTTATCGGACTATCCGAATACGTGGGCACCCGGTACCATGTTCTTATCGATTTACAAGACATGGTTGGCTTCTAGCAAATCACCGTGCCTACCCAATTCTCCAGAAATATTCTTCTACTGAATACATGATCTTTGTCAGGCATAGTATACGTAGTATTACGTATTACGACCCAGTATCGAATGTCACATGCTAGGCCTGGGGCTGGAGTTGTGTCTGCCCCGTACGAAGCATATATAGGATCACAAGCAACTAGTCTATTTATGATCGGAAAGTCATGACCTAGTCATACTTCCCCGATTGCTATAGCACTTAGAGTACCAGTTCTGTATCCCTGCGTGATCATCATCTCCATATGACTGAAGTGATACTTCCATCTTGACATCACACCCAATATACTACGATTCTCAGTATACCCAGAAGAGGCGTACACAGAACCTGTTAAAGCCCCGAACGACCAAAACGAAAGTATATTGATTGTCGCAAGTATTAGCGATGCAAGTCTCGGGTTAAGACCAAATACACCTACAATGATTCGGATTCCCATAGACACATAGTCATAATACCAATGGGATTCCGAGGGGTCTATCCGGAGTGAAGCTGTTTCCATATCATCGGTAAACAAAACCTTCTATTACACTTGCATGAGTATCCAATACCCAATTATATAAGAACTATGTTGTTACGCTTCCATAACACGCACAAGTGTAATACTAGCCTATTCCGCATTATCGATGTCCAGTCTAATACTACGACTAGAGATATTTAATGATTAAACCTTAGTGGATTAATACTGTCTCATATCTTATTAATCTGGTACTAATCATATGGACTTTTATCATTTATATATCCAGGTAATCTAATTACAAATGATAAAACACAATTTCCTTTGTCATATAGTTAATTTCTACAACAACACCATGTTCTGTACAAATAGTGATGCTATGGGTCATAATTATCCAACAATCTCCCACTTGGCCTATAGCCAAACACTCAAGTGTCCTACACTTGAACTATGTACGGGTCGCTCAAACTTCTGCTAAGAAACAGCTTTTGTCAGCGGATTTACAAGGTTATCATCTGTTGCGATTTATTCGATCATCACATCACCCCGATGTATGATCGAACGAAGTAGATGAATTAGTTCAAGTACATACTTTGATCATTGATGAGTCCACGGTTCTTTAGCCTGCGCTGTAGCCTAGCTCAACTGCTAACAGAACTAATCCTAATCCAATTAGGAATTTTATGGATCCAAAATGCTTCATTTTTGCTGCCTCAGCTGCAGCAATGTTCCACTTTTGTTGTTTATTCGGCAACAGTATCTTGCTTGGAAGATTTCCAGCTAACTGTTCCGTTATTCAAACTATATACGTACCCTTATTACGACTTACAATCGTTTTTATCGGTTTGGAAACTTGCAACGGTGAACCCGGTCACTCCAAGTTCTCCTTCTCCATAACTTAAGAAAGCATCCTTGGTTCATCCAAGATACTCAAGGATGTTCTTAATTTCAATCCAGTGACCATCACCTGGATTGGCCTGATTGCGTCTATATATGCTTAAAGCATATGAGACATCAAGTCACATACATTTCAAAACGTACAAACACTGAGAGAGTGTCAGCAGCTTTCTAGATCTATCCCAGTAGATCTTTATTCCTAGAATAAAGCCTGCTTGTCCCAGGTATACCATGGAAAATTTATTTATTTAATTTTTTTTATGAAAGCCAAGCTTTCACCGATTTTAGTTTGGGAATGTTATTGCTAAGAAGCAATACATCATCAACTTGTATAGGACAATCATTGTCAGTGCGCTCCCACTAACCTTCTTACATACACAAGAATCATCTTTGTTTTGAATTAAATCATATACCATTATGATTACATCAAAACGCTGGTTATAAGAATGCAATGCTTGCTTCAATCCATGAATGGATCGGTTTAACTTGCAAACCTTGTTTGCATGTTTTTGGCACGATAAAACCGTCAGGATATTGCATACAAACATCCTTCAAAAGGTTTCCGTTAAGGAAAGCGGTTTTGGCATCCAACTGTCATATTTCATAAATGAAATATGAAATTATAGCAAGCATTATCTGAATGGATTTAATCATGGCAACAAGTGAAAAGGTTTCATCGTAGACGATACCCTTTCTGTACAATCCTAGCTTCGTACATTTGTATATTGCCATCCATGTATGTCTTACTTGAAGACTCATTTAGTACTATTAGGCACAATGCCTTCTGGTACATCAACCAGTGTCCAAACTTAGTTGGTATACATGGAATCCATTTCCGACTTCATGGCATTTTGCCATAAAATGAGTCGATACCTTGTATCACTTCCTCATACGTAGCCGGTTCGTCTCCCTCAATAAGATTGACACTTATAGTAGGTGAGATCAGAAACCCATACCTCCCAGGTTTTTTTCTGACTCTCTTCGACCTACGCGGGTTTTGTGTATTCGAAGATTGTGGTACAGTTTCATCCATGATGAACTGTCTATTTTTCGTAAAGGAGTCCGTGCCTGGAACAGTATTACTTCGATTTTCATCGAGTCTTACTTTCCTCCCACTTACCACTGCATATCAAGGTTCCTCTTAGGAAAACCGCATGGAGAGCAACAATTACATTGTTCTCTTGTGAGTTGTATAAGTACTATACTTTTGTTTCCCTAGGACAACCTATAAATAGGCACTTATCCGATTTGGGTTCTAGTTTGGTATCATCCAAACATATGCCCAGCATTCCCAAATCTTCAGGAATGAGAAACTCGGTTTCTTTCATGTTCATATCTAATATGAAGTCTGTCTAACAGATTTTCATGAAACCTTATTCAAAATAAGTATTGCACTGTTCTATTCATATCCTAAGAAGGAAATTGGTAGCTCAGAACGACTTATATGTTTAAGTATTTTACACTATGGTCTAACCGTATAATTTTTTAATACTTAGCCGGTCTGTTTTCTTACTTCGTGTCGAAACTCTTTGAATTACTCAAAAGTTTCTGACTTATGTTTCATAAGATACACATAACCGTATTGCGATGCCATATTCGTAAAGGTTACGAAGTTTTCATATCCACCTCTAGCCTAGCTAGATATGGGCCCACTTACGTCACTATGAACGAGGGTTAACAGATCAGTGGCCTTGCACTTTTACCAAGTAAAATGTGTTTTAGGCACTTTGCCTAATTAAACTAGATTCGTAGACATCATTTGAATTAGAATCAAATATGTCCTAGTATCCACTCTTAGAAAGTGTGGATATATGAATCTTGTTAATGCATCCCAGATGACAATGCCACAAATAAGTCTAATTTGATTTACTCAATTTGTGCTATTTGTTTGTCATGTTATATGTTTGAGATTCATTTATATTCAAAATATAGAGACCATTATTTACATCTAATGTAGATAACTCGATATCATCTTTATATTCCGAAACACTATCAACGGGTTAAACTAGATACAGAGATAAAGTTCCTAGTCAAAATGGATACATTATAGCAGTCTCCTAATTTAAGTATATGCCCAAATGGTAGTTCCAAAACTTAGGTTCCTACGGCCAAAATAATGACTTTCGTCCTTTTTCCGACTTATAGGTCGATCTCATCTGAAGCCAGTCTCCTGCTTATCAGCAGATCCCGCACATCAGTACATATATTCATGTACCACATCTAGTATAAAAAATCCAATTTTAAAACCAGTAGTGGACATGTTTATAACAAACATTCTTGAAGCCGGAACCTTGTCCCGCCTTCAGTTCCTTCATGTATGCCTAGTCCATACGGCATTCACACTTCTAGTGACCCCTTTTGCCACAGTTTAGGCATATAAATTGGGATATGTCATTTTAAGAAGCTCTGGCTGTGCATAACGGATTTAGCACTAAAGTTATCATCACAATGAGTATTCCTAAGCTCATGCTCTACTATACGCTCAACTCCGAGCTCATGCTCAAGTGGTTCTACTCCCAATCTGAATATTAACGCCATTAAAGATATTATTCCCCAGGATTATGTCATTTGACGCTAATCTTTCAGTCATCTTGATTGCTATAGTCCAACTATCCAATCAACGATTTCGGGTACAATTAAATATATGATTATTATAGTCTAACTATATAATCAACTACAATTGATTGGTTACTTTCAAATGTTGATTACTATAATCAATTATATAACCAACTACAAATGAAGTAGTTTGAATACAGTCCAACTGTTAAATTAAAACAACAATTGAATATTAGTCCAACTAATATATTTATAAATAATCAATGACGAAAAATGAAATGAGCGCGTATTGGCAAGTATTTAAACAAAATTGCAAATTAATACTAGCCTCCCACTATTTTTTGACTAGCCTCTAACCTTCTGTGGAGTACTCATGAAACCTAGTTTCCTAGTGGGCTAGGATCCCGTTAAATAACACACAACCTTGACTTTGGCAAACAAGTTGTATGAAACTTAACTAGGTAGATCTCTAAGATCAATTGGATCCCATCCAATTCCTAGATCCAGTAGGTAGACCTCCAAGTCCAAAACATATATTCAATTTATATGCCAATATATCTAATATATTTTCCTAAAAATTTTCCTCTGAATCAACTAAGCCTTGCCTTTGGCTCAACAAGCTTAATGAAACCAGTTAAGCATGACCCATTGACAGTGGGAAAGCTTCGTAATCGAGGTCGATGAACAAGAAGTGACCTTGACTTTGGCCAACAAATCACAACTTGCCCAAGACGTACGATATGGAATAAAACTTTCGTGATTCAAACACATCTGCGATGGACAAGGGTCTTGAATTTGGCCAACAAACCAATGCCAATCTTGGATCTTGAGAGAGAATCACTCAATGGAAGGAAAAACACTTAATATGAAATGAGGGTTTTTGTCGCGATTTGGAAACCAATTTATTATCTTCAATTAGGTCTCATCATACACCCTTAAGCATGAAATCTAAAAGAATAATAAGGCGCAAATAAAATAATAATGATATACAGATGGATATATAATACATTTTTTTCCTAGAACAAATCTCTCTCTTCCCTTTCTCCTACTAGCACTATTATTACTTCTACCCAATTACATAATACTTCTAAAGAAAACTCATTTACATTGAGGGGAATTGGTGAGAAGAGAAATACAATGAGAAAAGAGGTAATAGGCTGGACACGCAGGTCCAATTTAATAAATTATAAATTTATCACAACAATTTCCAAAATTGCCCTCACCATTCTAATATCCATCCGATATACATTATTCATACGTACATCCAAGTATTCACACAAATGAAGTTATTCAATCAATCTAATCCAATTAATTAATCTTGATTAATGACCATCCAATGTTCATACAACAATTTGATTTGCGCGAGTCAAACTCGTTTAAGAATAAATACTCAAAGTAAGTATTCTTGAATTATATCGAACTACAATTTTAAATCCAATTTAAATTATATCCAATACTAATTCATATTTAATTCCAAATTAAATAATTACACTTATTTATGTGCCTTAAAGACTTGGATTCCAAATCCAATCTTAATGGGTCTCAAAGGTCCAATTAGTATCCAATACTATTCAATTAAAGTCCAATGGGCTTTTAATTAATTCTTTAGGCTTGGGCTTTTGGTCAAAATGGATCTAACCCATAATGCCTAGGCCCAATAGGAATCACCATATGCCATAGAATCAATTTTGGCCCATTATGCCCAATTAAATTATTAAAGGCGCAATTGTCATTAAAATTTAGCCCAACCAAGCCCATTAGCCCAAATACACCAAATTAAATTAATATATCATTCCAAATTACATATTAATTCAATTCAAGTGTAATTGACACAATTAATTAATTAATCTAGTATTTCCAAAACACTAATTAATCTAATTACTCATGCTTAACATTTTAATTTATGTCCAACACAAATTAAAGCACAATCAATCCATTCCAACATGCTTCATACTCACGGTAAAACATGAAATTAACATCCAAGTTGATTTCAATATAGTAAAATCAACAATTAATATTCAATTTCATGTGAATCAACATATCCAATTGTCTAATTCAAAAAATTAACCATGAGCTTCCTAGGGTAATTTTCGGCCAAGCATGGATTTTGGGGATTTTTTATCTAATTAATTTATCACAAATCCAATGATATACAAATCTAATTCAACATCATATAAACTCAACCAAATCATCAATTTAGGCAAAATCAAGCTCCAAGCCAAAAATCCCAAATTAAAGTCCATAAACCCTAGAAATTAAATCGAGCTTAGTTCTCGCTCTGATACCATTGTTGGTGTCATAGACATGCCACGAGATCTATAAGCGTGATTTGTGTGTAAATAAAATAAAAATAAGTTGCGGAGGACTTACATTGATCGGCTTGAGTTCAAAACTTTTCATGAATGTTGAAGCTTCCAAGCTCTTGGGTCAGTATCCCTATCACCATCTTTTGACTCCCTTAATGCTAGCAAGAACAAATGGAACAAATTTTATCTCCCAATGAGAAACAAATTTACCCGAGAGAGAGAAAAGAAATCGCCCATTTTTATTAGCCAAGGCCAATCGGCCATATTGATCAAAGGCCTTTCGGCCAATCTACAAAATGGAGGCCATTCGACCTTTCTAAAAGGTGAAAGCAATTTTTCTTTTGGCTAAATCTTCAAAGAAGAAAAGAAATCAGAGAAGAAAGACAGAATCCAATTCTTCCGGCCTTGTCTTCTAAAAAAAACATAGAGTAATGGCCAATTGGCATATATATATAAAAAGAAAGTCAGAGGGTTTTCTTTTATAAAAAGAAAACAAGCTATTGCTTTCTTTTAATTCAAAAGAATTTAATGGTCACTTACATTTTTCATCCGGCCAAAGTTAGTGGCCTCTCTGCTTTTTATCTCTCATTCGACCAAGGAGAGTGAAATTAATAAATTCCTTAATTAATTGTGTTATGTATTTTGATTTGGTAGGTGTATCAAATCCATTTTACTTTATTGCCAACCACTTACATCAATTATTGACAATTGATGTAAGTCATGGGTCCCACCCATTTAATTCAAAATTTTGTTGGCTCACACAACATATTTTTTGCTCGGGTTCGTTTAATCTGATTAAACGAATTTTTCGTTGCGACGTAATTAAATATATTTTAATTAAATAATTATGCCTTGCAAAATAATTATTAAAGTCGCTTACAAATTAATTCCAAATTAATTCATTCGCTAAAATTAAAATCCAATTTAATTCCCCGTTGAAATCCAATTTCATTTAATATATCTAATACATTATTTTAGCTCAATTAAATAAATTAAATAGTAATATCTAATTTAACTATTAATTTATTTTACCGATTAATTCCAAATTAATCGCGTTCTATCATCTCGACAAATTTACAAGACATAGTTGGCTTCCAGCAAAGCACCGTGCCTACCCAATTTTCCAGAAATATTCTTCTAACCGAATACATAATCTTGTCAGGCGTAGTATACGTAGGAGTGCTTATTACGATCCAATATCGAATGTCTCATGCTAGGCCTGGGGCTGGAGTTGCGTCTGCCCCGTACGAAGCATATATCGGATCACAAACAACTAGTCTCTTTATCATCGGAAAGTCATAACCTAGTCATACTTACCTGATGGCTATAGCACTTTGAGTACCAGTCATGTATCCCTACATGATCATCATCTCTATATGACTGAAGTTATACTTCCATCTTAACAGCACACCCAATACACTACGATTCTCAGTATACCAAGAAGAGGCGCACACAGAACCTGTTAAAGCTCCAGACGATCAAAACCAAAGTATATTGATTGTCGCAATTATTAGCGATGGAAGTCTCAGGTTAAGACTAAATACACCTACCCTGATTCGGATTCCCATAGACGCATATTCATAATACCAATGGGATTCTGAGGGGTCTATCCAGAGGGAAGCTGTTTCCGTACCATCGGTAAACAGACCCTACTATTACACTTGCATGAGTGTCCAATACCCAAATATATGAGAACTATGTGTAGGCACTGCATTTTTGCATATAAGTCCCGATGATGAGTCTCGTACGGAGGCACTACTCTTTAGGTTGCGGAAGTCGCGAGAAAGGAATGTCAGAAGGGGAAATTCAGAATAAGTATGTCATCAGATTCAATTCACATGTTCACTGCTTTCATTCGTGCTGCGTTCGTGAACACGTTCGAACGTCAAGTAGATTGCGGGCGTTCATGTAGCGTTCGAATCTGCGTTCGAACGGTGTCGGTACTTTTGGTTTTATTGCTAGCCTCACGCCCAAGCCCATTTAGCCCACCAAAACCCACCCAAAGATAATTAAAACATTTAAAACACATGTCACAAATCTAAATAATATCACATACCTAAATAAAAAAAATAAAATATATCATCTTCCTAATTAAGCCAAACCATGTCCCCAATTAAATAGATGCTTTCCTTGTGTGACACTAATGAGAAATATTCCCCCCCCCCCCATTATTGCTTGATTCCTTCCCTATTCAAACAAAGAGAACCCTAGCCTTTGCCTAAAAAAGAAACAAAAATTCAACCCTTCCCTCTCCTAGCTCATTCACACAAAAAAAAACAACCAAGGATCACCACCGAAATTCACCCCCAAAACAGCCCCCCTGAATCACCGAAAATTCCCCCTAAAACTACAATGCAGTGATCGAAAAAATCACCCCAAAACAACAGCCCAATTACCAAAAATAGTAGACAAAAAATGCACTTTAAAACCCTTAAAATACCGCATAAAACAACACTCCCAATACCCCTTAAAAAAATGAAAGAACAGTCCCTTAATATAGTGAAAAAAGTGACCATAAAATACAGGAAAAACATCAGCAAAACAGAGGAAACGATGACCCAAAACCGCGAGGTAGCGAACGAGAGCAGTGGACCAGTGAACCAGAGGAGTTGCGGAGCATCAACCCTTCCGATGGTCGTGTAACGCGCTTTCGAGATACGACATAAGAGGTTAGACCTGAGGGCACATTCTTTATTATTATCTCTCATTTTTTTCTTTTATTTTTCATTTATTTTAATACTTTATTACATGATAGTATTATAGATTAATGCATGATGTGAATTCCAGATGAACGGAATATGTGGTCTCTCTTGTGGTATATCGGATGGAAACCCGGACGTAAATTCTGTAGCCGAATCCGAATAGACAGTAGTGCGGTCTGTACTCGAGATACAACGCCACGTACCTCTTGAGAGACACACATATTTCATTTCATCCAACTTTGTATTTAAGCATGATTTAGTCGTTTTTGCTTTATTTTATCTTGTTTATTTATTATCCGCCATTTACTTTCTATATGTTATTTGTTTGTGCATTGATGATGCGGTGCGCATGGGCTAACTAGGGTGGATTAAAGGTCATCTATTCGAGGAAAAATACCTAAAGGCTACCTTTACCACGATGTTTTGCCGCGCCGGACGAAGTATGTTTGATTAAATGTGAGATATGTTTAATCGGACATACGGAGTTCCACATAATTGTCTTATTCATTTGTATGCATAGTAATAATATGCGCATGGGCTAACTATGGTGGATTAAAGGTCCTCTATTCGAGGAAAAATGCCTAAAAGGCTACCTTTACCATAATGTTTTGCCGCGCCTTTTGTTATGTCATTGACCATTTGCATATATTTGCTCTATTTTACGCATGTATTGAATTCTAGTGCGCATGGGCTAACTAGGGTGGATTAAAGGTCCTCTATTCGAGGGAAAATGCCTAAAGGCTACCTTTACCACGATGTTTTACCGCGCTGGAAGAGGTATACTCAATTGAATGGGAATGAGTTCAATCGGGCACACGGGGTCCTACATTATGCATCTGTGTATGTGTTTGTGTCATCTATCATGCATCAGGTCCTGTCCCGTTCGAACGCGTTTATGAATGCTACTCAAACACGTTTGCATTTTGTTTCATGAGGTATTGTCCCGTTCGAACGCGTTCTCAAATGCTATATGAACGCGAACCTTCTGTTTACCATTCGAACGTATTTACGAACGCTACTCGAATGCGCATGCATTTTGTTTCATCAGGTCTTGTCCCGTTCGAACACGTTATCAAACGCTATACGAATGCGAACCTTCTGTTTACCATTCGAACGCTTTTACGAACGCTACTCGAACGTGCATACGTTTTGTTTCATCAGGTCTTGTTTCATTCAAACGCATTCTCAAACGCTCTACGAACGCGAACCTTCTGTTTACCGTTCGAACGCTTTTATGAACGATACACGAACGCACACACACTGAACTGATTTATTTTCATCACATTTCAAGCATGATTTAGCTGTTAGTACGTTATTCCTCTATGCATGATTTGGTTATCTTCTTTCGCAATAGGCATTCAATTCACGTTTATGTTTAGGTTGTTATTTATTTTTCGTGTTTGATAATTCAACATGTTCATGAGATTATTGGATGTTTGCCGTTGTGATGATTTATTTTATACATGCGAACATAGGAGTAAATTATCCTTGGAAATATATGTTGCTTAGGCTTGGTTAGATTATTGCATAAATCATTTCATTACAAGTGGCATAAGTAAGGGACCATTCCCGGTTCACACCGGGTGGCAACTCCATGTTATTTCTCCGGTTTAGTTCCCCCACGGGCTACTCCGTACTCCCGACCGGGCCGCTAGAATGGAACAGCATCACCGACTTCTATGTCCTACAGTCTGGTGACTCCACTAGGGATAGAGAATTGGCCCTGAAATAATGTCTTATAGTGATTATGATTTGTGCTTTAGTTAACCGTGTCTATAGTGGGTTGAGGGGGTTTAATCAAAGGCATTGTTAAGGCTAGGTGATGGTTTGGTGTCTTCCTTCATTCACTACCTTTCTATAAGGAAAAGCTGTGAAGGCACTTAGGTAATCATTACCCGTAGCTCGTTGTGACAGACTAATTTGGAGGACTTGTAGTTTATTCCTGTCACCAAGGCGATAAGAGCCTAAGAGAATTGGGTATTTAAGAGAGTTCGCTCCACCCTCTCTCTGGGGAATCTATAATGAGAAATCCATTTGACAGTTAGTCACACCATAACTCGTTGGCACGTACCTTAAGGTATAAAAAAGGTGCGCTCACTTGGTCGCTCGAACCCTTGAGTAGGGAGTCCTAGTTTTGGGCAATCCTTCGCCAGCGGGAGCCTTCGTCCGCACTCCCGTAAACCCACATGTAGACCATAGTTGTATCACCAATAGAAATTATTTCCTTGTGCTTGTGTTTAGGGACCATCATCATTTGGATTCAGTTGGAATTCTTGTCAGAAATGCGAACTTGTTGGGCCATTTAAACTGGGATGAGTTCGTATCTTATGACAATTGGCCTAAAAGTTTCTAAAATTCCGATGGGCCATCCTGTGATTAGGCCCCTTATCATTTGAAGTTATTTAGCCATGTTATCGTAAAAGTGTAAACCTGTTGGGCCTTTTCAACTGGGACAAGTTTGCACCTCCCGATAATGTTATTGAATGCTTTAAAATGAAAAAAGGCCAACTTATATACATCGCACGCATCTCATGCATCTCATGCATACATGCTAAATCTCTTGTGTCTTAAGAGCCATCATACTTATCTGTTGGGTTAGGGAGAAGGGAAGACTTTTTAAAAGGCTAATAGCAAACATGAGCGAATCAGAGAACGAGGTATCACGTATGGATCAGTTGGAGACCAATCTCACCAAGGTTACTGAACAGTTGCAAGCCTTAACTGCTGCTATGGCCAATATGGTTGTGCCCCGTGCTGGGGGAAGTTCTGAGAATGTGAGGCGTGAGGAGCCTCCGAACGGTTTGGGGGATGACATCCCCACTTTGGATGATGATATGGTTGAATATGTGGCAGGAAGAATGATTGGGTCTCAGGAATAATTACAGAAGCTACGGGATCAGGTAGAATCGGTTACCCGCAAAATGAGGGGTAAATATGAAGACTTCCTAGATTATGAGGCAATAACTTTTGAAGAACAGCTGCCGGCTCAGTTCAAAATGCCTGACATAGCGAAGTTCAAAGGGAGAGTCCATCTCCGACAATATGTGTCAGTTATGAGTTCAGTGGGCCTGTCACATCGCCAAGTTTAGAAAATATTTGGGATGTCACTTGAAGGGGCGCCAGTAGTGTGGTATCATAGCCTCGAGAGGAAGGTCAATGAAGATTGGAAGGAATTGGCAGATGAATTTCTGAAACAGTATGTTACAGACTTGGAGATTGATTTGTCACTTCGCGATTTGGAGAATACCAAGCAGAAGTCAGATGAGAGCTTGAAGGAGTATGTAGACCATTGGCGAAGCCAGCTTCTAAAGATTCAGACTCGGCCCTCAGAGAAAGACCAAATCAAAATGATCATCAAGGGCACCAAGCCCTCCATTTATGGCAAGTTAAGAAGGATGACCTCCATGATTGCAGATTTCCAACATCTGAGGGAGACTGTCATGGACATCGAGGAAGAAGAAGCGGAGAGTAGAAAGTTCTATGGCCAGAATAGAATGACTTTTGGGGGACATTCTGAGACCAAGCCCACTAC
Organism: Zanthoxylum bungeanum; assembly: GCA_019454045.1. Taxonomy (NCBI): domain Eukaryota; kingdom Viridiplantae; phylum Streptophyta; class Magnoliopsida; order Sapindales; family Rutaceae; genus Zanthoxylum; species Zanthoxylum bungeanum. Next base: position 214,713 of record SKCR01032910.1, read on the forward strand.
TGCCGAGGTTGCTGCCATCTGGAACCAACGTTTCTCTAACCTGGGGAAGCCTTTATCTAAGCTGAAGGCGCAAGGACTCCTGTATTATCACTTCCATCAGAGGAGAGGCCATGAAACTGACAGCTGCACACCCGCCTTAGGCATGAAATCGAAAACCTCATTGATGCCCATAAAATACCCGATCCTGAGAAAGAACAACCCAACACACACCAGAATCCTCTACCAAACTACCACTTCGTTCCACCACCCACCTACATGATCAACTCTGGCCTACCCGAAAGCTTTCTCCTCCAAACCCTCAACCACCCAGTTTCTTTCATAGGGATAGGGAACGACTGCAGTGGAGAACCATAGGACGAGGAAGAAGGCAATGCTGCGAATGATGAAGTTGTTCCTACTAGTTTATTTGATCTTGCATTTTCAAAGACATTGAGTTTATCTACTTGTTCGAACCTTTTCTTAATGATAATAAAGACGTTCATTTCGCTTACTTGCCTAGGTCTATTCCTTTCAACCTGCAACATGAGTATATTTGGCAAAAGCATTCAACCCTGGTACTATGATACTCAACGATGTTTAGAACACAGGGAATCCTCGGAAGAAGCAAGCAGAAAGATAAGATAGCAATTCATAAATTGGGAAATGGGGCAGTGAGACTGTCAGATTTAGAAGGGAATGAGTTCACCGAGCCGATCAACGTAGACAGATTGAAGCAGTACTTTGTCTGAAGAAGAGAAAACCGAGCAGTCACCAAGAGAATACCTAACCCAACGGAATAAGAAATCCATTCATGCATGCATGCATACACGTAATATATTTGCATTCTTTTGTGTTTGTCCTGTTTTGTAATAACAGGATTCAAAGAAGAAAAATAGAAAGCAGTAAAAGTAAGCCAACGAGAAGCAACACCCGTACAATGTCATCAGTTTGAGGATAGAGCATGGGTTGAGGCCCACACAGCATCAATATCAGTTTAGGGACGAGGCCCACATCAGTATCAGTTTAGAGCAAGGCCCACATCAGTATCAGTTTGGGCCGAGGCCCACATCAGTATCAGTTTTGGGGATGAGTCCCATGGGCGAGGCCCACATCAGTATCAACATCAGTTTTGGCGATGAGTCCCTGGGGCGAGGCCCACATCAGCATTGTCAGTATCAGTTTTGGGGATGAGTCCCGGGGGTGAGGCCCACATAAGTATCAGTATCAGTTTTGGGGATGAGTCCCAGGGTCGAGGTGTTGGTTTCTTTTTAGGTCCCAAGATCATAACAAGCATGAAAATAATGTGTGAATACATCAAAGGAGGTAGCGGAATACTCACATTGATCAGTTGAGACGATTTGGAGAAGAACAAAAATGATTTTCACCTCCAAAAACGCAACTGCAGTGACCAGTCCACTGCACACTGTTTTTCAGTTTTGGTTCACCTTTTGAGCTTCGAATCTTCGTCGTTTGATTCCCGGCTCATGGGTGGGTTTCCCTAACACCTTCGTCTGTCTCCTAGGAGTGTGCTAGCACTTGGATCTTGCCACAAAATCCACAAAATGCTTCCTCACTGCTCACGTTTTTGTTGACAGAAAAACAGTGAAGTTTGGCCCCTTGGGAGTGAGCTTGAAGAAGATGGGAGAGAGAGAGAGTTGTCTAGGGTTTTCAAAATATTCATCTAATGAATAATGATAGTTACCAAAGTGTAGAGAGATATTTTTTTTTTATACTTTAGGTAAAAACCATTTCACTTTTACCCTAAACTTGGTAGGTGTGGGTAAATGGTTTCCAAAAGTAAAACAAGGTGGTTGGGTGGTAGGTACACCTACCACATATGGGCACCACATATTTGAATTCAAAATTCAAATATCTCTATGAACATTTGCCGCGGCTCGATTTCGTTTAATCCGATTAAACGAACTTCCATCGTTTAATAATTAAATCTAATTTAATTAAATATCGATGCCTCGCAAATATATTACGAACGTCGTTTATGAATTAATTCTAAATTAATTCGTTCGTTCGTATTAAAGTCCGACTTTAATTTCGTAATGAAATCCAACTCATATTAATATATCCGATATATTAATTTTAGCCCATTCGAATAAATTAAATAGAAAAATCAAATTTAACTATTAAATTTATTTTACTGATTAATTCCAATTAATCGCGTTCTCTCTCTTTAGACTATATTTTATCCCAGATAAAATATCTCCGTAATTAATCCCAGATTAATTTTCTCTCTCATCGAATTAATCCCAGATTAATTAAAGTGCGAGTCATACATCATCGGTGAATCATTGAGAAGCGACCCATGAGATCCCCGGATATGTTGGCAGTAAATATGGTCGTCGGACTATCCGAACACGTAAGTACCAAGTACTACGTTTTACCGATTCACAAGACAAGGTTGGCTTCTAGCAAAGCACCATGCCTACCCAATTCTCCAGAAATATCCTTACGGGAATGAAGGATCTGTATCAGGCGTAGTATACATCGTATAATGCATATCGATCTAGTATCGGATGGTCACGTGCTAGGCCTGGGGTTGGAGTTATGTCTGCCCCGTACGAAACACATGTCGGATGTCTGGTAACTAGTCTCTATAATCAGATATACATGACCTAGTCATAATATCCCAATGGCCGCACAGCACTTAAGAGCACTAATACCGTGTCATACGTGACATCATATCCACTATGACTGGAGTGATACTTCCGTCTTGACATCACACCCAATACTCTACGATTCTCAATATACCCAGTATTGGCGTACACAGAACCGGTTAAAGCCCTGGACGACCTCAACCAAAGTATATTGATTGTCGTAAGTATTAGCGGTGTAAGTCTCAGGTTAAGACCAAATACACCTACCCTGATGTCGGACTCCCATAGACACACAGTCATACTACCAATGGGATTCCGAGGGGGTCTATCCAGAGCGAAGCTGTTTCCCGTACCATCGGTGAAACACAACCTCCTATTACACTTGCATGAGTATCCAATACCCAAATATATGAGAACTATGTTGTTGTGCCCTCACAACGCGCACAAGTGCAATACTAGTCTTTTACGTATTTATCGATGTCCAATCTCGATAATACTCGGACTAGGGATATTTAATGATTTATCCTACGTGGACTGATACTGTCTCATATCATTCTCCGTCCAGGAACAAGTCATAGGGACCTCTCATCATTTATACATCTAGGTGATCTAATCACAAATGATAAGAGTGCAATCTCCTTCATCACATAGTTAATTTGTACAACAACACCATGATCTGTACAAATAGTGACGCTATGGGTCATAATTGTCCAACAAACTCCCACTTGGCCTATAGCCAGTCACTCGAGTGCCTAACACCCGAACTATATACGGTTGGCTCAAATTACTGAGAAAAGGTTTTCGTCAGCGGATTTACATGATTATCGTCTGATGCGATTTATACGATCATTACATCACCATGATGTATGATCCGAACGAATCAGATGAATATCGAAGTATATTTCTGGATCGTTGATGAGACCATTAATTCTTTAGCCTGTGCTGACGCCTAGCTCAGCCGCTAACAGAACTATATCTAATCTAATTAGATTTATTATCGACCCAAATGGATTCTATTGCTGCCTCAGCTGCAGCAATAATCTGTATTTGTTGTTTAAATGGTAACCGTATCTTGCTTGGAAGATTTCCAGCTCACTGTTCCCGTATTCAAACTTTATAGTACCGTTTGCGACTTATAGTCATCTTTATCGGTTTGGAAACTTGCTACAGTCATCCCAGTCACTTCAATTTCTCCATCTCCACAGAATAAGACAACATCATTAGCTCTCTAAGATACTAACGGATGTTCTTAACTTCAATCCAGTGACTATCACTCGGACTGGTCTGATTGTGACTCCATATGCTCAAAGCGTATGAGACACCAGGTCACGTACATTTTAAATGTACAATTTCTCAGAGAGCGTTAACAACTTTAAATCTATCCCATAGATCTTTATTCCTAGAATAAAGGTTGTTACTCCTAATAATTCTACGGAGAATTATCTCTCGAAAGCCAAGCTTTCGCCGATTGTTTTTATGGAAATCATTTCCAAGAAATGACATATATTATCATTATTTTATTCAGGACATTCATTGTCAGTGCGCTCCCACTAACCTCCTTATATACACAAGAATTATTTTCGTTTTGAATTAAATCATAACCATTATGATCACATCAAAACGTCAGCTCCAAGAACCTTATGCTTGCTTCAATCCAAACATGGATCGAACAACCCGCAAACCTAGTTTGCTGGTTTAGGTACGACAAAATTGTCAGGATGTTATAAACATCCTCCAAAAGGTTTCCGTTTAAGGAAAGCGATTTTGATCTTTAACTGACACATTTCATAAATGTACAATTTCAGCAAGCATTATCCAAATGGATTTACTGTGGCAACAGGTAAAAGGTTGAACCGTAATCAACACAATGTTGATAACGATACCTTTTCACTAAAAGATTAGCTTTGTACGTTGGTATGTTGCCATCCATGTATGTCTTCCTTGAAGAGTTTTAAGTACCAATAGGCACAATGCCTAACGGTACATCAACTAGTGTCTAAACATAGTTGGTATACATGGAATCCACTTCGGACTCATGGCACTTTGCCACAAAAGGGAGTCGATACCTTGTATCACTTCCTCAAACGTATTCGGTTGGTCTACCTCAACAAGATTGACATCTTTATGAGGCGAGATTAGAAACCCATACCCCAGGTTGTTTTATGTTTCTCTCCGATCTACGCGGTTCTTGTGTATTCGAAGATTAATGGTACAGTTTCATCCTTGATGAACTATCTGTGTTCCATTTGTTGGACAAAATGACCCATAGCGTCACTATTTGCACAGATCATTGTGTTGTTGTAGCAAATTAACTATGTGACAAGGAAATTTCACTCTCATCATTTGTGATTAGATCACCATAGATATATAAATGAAGAAAGGTCCCTATGATTAGTTCCTGGAGTGAGAATGATATGAGACAATATCAGTCCCCGAAGGTTTAATCATTAAATATCCCTAGCCGGAGTATTATCGATACTGGACATCGATAATGCCGAATATGCTAGTATTGCACTTGTGTGCGTTGTGAGGGCACAACGGCGTAGTTCTCATATATATAAGAATCAGATACTTATGCAAGTGCGATAGGAGGTCGTGTTTCACCGATGGTACGGGAAACAGCTTCGCTCTGGATAGACCCCTCGGAATCCCATTGGTATTATGACTATGTGTCTATGGGAGGCCGAAATCAAGGTAGGTGTGTATAGTCTTAACCTGAGACTTACATCGCTAATACTTACGATAATCGATAGACTTTGGTCTTGGTGGTACAGGGCTTTAACCGGTTCTGCGTACACCACTTCTGGGTTTATCAGAGAGTCGTAGTGTATTGGGTGTGATGTCAAGACGGAAGTATCACTTCAGTCATAGTGGAGATGATGTCACGCAGGATACGGTACTAGTGCTCTTGAGTGATGCGCATCCAATCGGGATATTGTGACCAGGTCATGAATATCCGATTATAGAGACTATGTTACCAGACATCCGATATGTGTTTCGGACGGGGCAGACACTTATCCAGCCCCAGCCCTAGCACGTGACTATCCGATACTGGGACGATATGCACAATACAATGGTATACTACGCTTGATACAGATCTTAATATTCTTAAATTGATATGTCTGGAGAATTGGGAAGACTTGGTGCTTTGCTAGGAGTCGACCTTGTCTCGTAAATCGGTAGAACGTAGTACTTGGTACGTACGTGATTCGGATACACCGACGACCGTATTTACTGCCAACGTATCTGGGGATCTCATGGGTCGCTTCCCGATAATCCACCGATGACGCATAACTCGCACTCTTAAATAATCTGGGATTATATAGAAGAAAGAGAAAATTAATCTAGGATTAATTATAGAGATATTTTATCTAGGATAAAATATCGTCTAGAGAGAGATAACGATTAATTTGGAATTAATCGATTAAATTAATATATTCGATATATTAAACGAAATTAGATTTCGACGCGGAATTAAAATTAGATTTTAATTCGGGCGAACGAATTAATTTATAATTAATTCGTTAGCGACGTGAATAGTGAATTTGCTAGGCGTAATCATTTAATTACGACGCGACGGAAAAATCATTAATTTGGAATTAGCGAACCCGAGCCCGAGTGTGATTGCGAGCGCATTCGTATTTCGAATTCGAGTGCGGCATCGCAAGTCACATCAAGCGTCAAATCATTAGTCGCATCAAGCGTCAAATCACTTGTCACTTTGAGTGATGTGACTTGACAACATGTCACTTTAATAAAGGTGATATGAATAGTGATGGACTAGATGTGTAATTGATGTGCATAGTGTTTACCTTTTTGTTTGACTTTTGAAATTCAAATTAAATGTAAATGCAAGTGAAATTAAAGTGAATTTCACACAAGTATATAAGATATATTTGAAATGCATTTCATGAATAACTAATATACACTTTTTATCTCTCATTTTTCTTTCTCTCATGGTTCACGCCCAAAGCATGAAAATGCTCACTGGTTTTTGAAGCCAAAATGGCGTGAATAAGGGAAGCAAGAGTTGGGTTTTTGTGGCAAAAACCGCAAGTGCTAGCACACTACGAGACTTGCGAAGGTGGTAGGGAGGTTCACCCATGAGCCGGGATCCGTCCGACGAGGCTTGGAGCTCCGTTTCTCAGCTCAAAATTCTGTTTTTGGAGGCAGTGAACTGCATCATTTGTGAGCCTATGGCAGTGTCTTTTTGGCCTTGATTCGTCTCCAAATTGACTCAACCGATCGATGTGAGTATTCCGCCATCTCCGTTGATGTGTTCACACATTGTTTTCATGTCTTGTTTGATCTTGGGACCTAGATAATAACCAACAATGGCATCAAGAGCTATAGGTTCAAACATGAAATTGTAGGGCTTAAAATTTGGGTAAATTTGTTTTGAGCATGATTTGAATGAATTGATTGTTTAAGTATGCTTATAACATGTCTAATTGCATTTTGGTTGGACCAATTTGTTGAAAATTGATTTGGAATAATTTTCCCCAAAAATATCATGTTGGCCGAATATGATGATCATTTTGGAATTCTTGGAATTTTTGTTTTTGATTCATTTGATGAGTTGGAATCATTTAGGATAATGTTAATTTGAAACTAATTGGATTAGATTTTGAATTGAACATAAAATCCCCAAATTGATCACCCTGGCCGAATGGAATTATGCCCTAATGTCTTGGTATCTTTTGATTTTTGAACATTGGATGTATTGGAAATCATTCGGGATAAGGATTTAATATCGATTGTGAAATTAATTGGATTGAATTCGAATCGGATAAAAATCCCTCCCTTGGCCGAGACCTTTAAGCATGTAAATGGGTTTGATTTTTGATTAATTTGTGTTGGACACCAATTGATGAAAATGACCATGATTAATTATGTAAATTCATGTTTTAGAAATGTTGATTTGGGTAATTGATCATGTAATACACTTTGGTAATTAAATTGGGAAAATTGGATTTTTTGAATTAATTATTTGGGCCAATTTTTGATATTGGGCTTCTAATGTTGTAATTGGGCTTATTGGGCTTGATTTTATCAAGTTTGGTTTAGGCCAATTGGATTGGATCTAATTGGGCCTAAAACCACAACCATAAAGCCCAAATGCGACTTAATGAACCTTTAAAGTTCAATTGGGCCTAATGGGCCAAGATTGATTTATGGGCTTATGGGGTAAATCCCGGATTGGACTTTGGTTATCGGTTGACCCGAGTTGACCAAAAGTCCACGCCTTAAGAAATCAATTAAAAGCCCATTGGACTTTAATTGAATTGACGTTGGACGTTAATCGGTCTTTGAGACGCGTTACGATTAAATTTGGAATTTAAATCGTAAAAGGTTTATTAATAAAGTGTAATGTTTAATTTGGAATTGAATAGTGAATTAGTATTCAATACATGTTAAATTAGATTTAATGATGTAGTTTAATTTAATTCATGAATTCGTACTTTAAGTACTTATTCGCAAAAACGAGTTTGACTCGAACAAAATCAAATCGTTGTTTGAACATTGGATAATCACTTAATTATCAGATTAATTAATTTGATTAGATTGATTGATAGCATGCTTATGTGTGTGAATACGTGGTTGTGTTGTATGAATAATGTATATCGGATGGATATAATCGGTGGGGGGCAATTTTAGAAATTGTTGTAATAAATTCGATTTATAAAATTGGACCTGCGTGTCCAGCCTTATCACCTTCATTCTCTTTGTATTCTCTTCTCACCTATTCCCCTCCATGTAAATGAGGTTTCTTTAGAAGTGTAGTGTAACGGGTAGAAGTAATACAAGTGCTAGCTTGAGTGAGAAAGGGAGAGATTTGATCTAGGATCAAGTAAAGTATCCACCCGCATATCATTATTATTTATTTTCATACTCGCTTTATTATGTATTTAGAATGCATGTTTAAGGTGTATGATGATGAGACCTTAACAAAGATAATTAAATTGGTAGCCAATTTGCACGCGAAAAACCCTCGTTAAATATTATGCGTTTTTTCCTTCCATTGAGTGATTCTTGCTCAAGATACGAGATTGACAGGGGTTGTTGGCCAAAGTCAAGCCCTTGTCCGTCGAATATGTGTTTTAATCACGAGGCTTTGTTCCATATCGGTGTCGTGTCTAAGTTGTGGTTTGTTGGCCAAAGTCAAGACCACTTCTTGTCCATTGACATTGATTACGAAGCTTCCATGTCAATGGGTCCGCGCTTGACTGGGATCACTAGGTTTGTTGTGCCAAAGCCAAGGCCTAGTTGATTCAGAGGAAAAAGGTTAGGGTATATATTCGATATATAGGCATATATTAGATATGTTTGGGACTTGGATGTCCACCTACTGGATCTAGAAGTTGGATGAGATCCAATTGATCTTCGAGATCTACCTAGTTAATTATCATACAATTTGTTGGCCAAAGTCAAGATTGTGTGATATTTAACGGGATCCTAGCCCACTAGGAAACACGGTTTCCCGAGTACTCGACAGAGGGTTAGAGGCTCGACGAAAAATAGTGGGAGGCAAGTATTGAATTTGCAACATTCGTTCGAATACTCGCTAAACGCGCTCATCTATATTTTACTCGTCATATTAATCAAAAGTATTAGTTGGACTAATATTTTATGTTGTTTTAAATATATATATAGTTGGACTATATACAAACTCATTCGATATATAGTTGATTTTATAATTGGATTATAGTAATCAATATAATTGAATTAAAATTATAGTTGATTAAATATTGGATTATTGTAATCATTATAATGAATAGTACCTTATTAAATTGATTAAATAGTTGGACTATTGAAATCAAGACAAAAATTGTAAAGTTGGATATTTAAAATATAATCTGGGATTAAAATATTTTAAATGATTTAATTTTCTAATTGGGAATAATAATAGGTTACTTTATTGATAAAAGACTTATTATACCTTAAGCCCAAAATAAGCAAATAAGTAGAGCATAAAATCTTTGGAAGATTTATGTGATGATGACTTTAGTGCTTAATTTAATATTGTTGGTAAATTCTAAGGTCCCAAGATCA